>JAJOOF010008514.1:0-17153 GCA_029582545.1 Solanum lignicaule | reverse complement strand
CGAGTAAAATGTTAGAGAGTTTTATATAGGATCCAGGCCCAATTAGCTATTGTTAAAAGGGTCTAGGGATTAGAAAGAAGGGTTATGAAAACTATTATGTGAAGCTTTGGCTTTCTGATCCTCTCATCTCCCTTCTATGGTCTTGTATCTCATCCCTTTCTTGTTACTTCTTTCTCGGTTTATCTCTCCTTAGTTAGTGTATTATTACTTGTTGTGCGTATTATACGTTGTAATTTGAATCCAATATATATTACATTTTGTGTTGGGAATCGAGTTTGTTACAAAGGCTGCTTCCACGTTGAATGCAACATATGAGGTTGTTCCTTCTACATCAAGCATGTGTAGGGAAGTAGCAGAATCCAAAGAGTTTACTGATACAACCTCATATTCTGAGTCGGAATTCGAATCTTCAACTAATGCTCTTCAAAAGAATCGGAAGAAGATTCTTGAAGAGTCTGAGTTTCTGAAGTTTATTTTGATTCAATAAAAATGTCAATGATCATAATAAAGTCATACCTCCTGACGAGAAGGAACATGTTTCTGTCAAAGAAACACTTTCTTTAATATTCCAATTTGAAGACGAGGAACCTCTTCCTCCGGAGAAAGAAGAATGGAAAAAGGAGATTGACAATATTTTTGTTGAAATGTACATGAGTATGGAAGAATTGCATATTGGCTTTACAAATCCATCTGTTTCACTAATGAAGAGTGAACAACTAAGTGACTGTCAGATGGGAACCACCATCTTGTTCTAGATGAACAAATTGAACTCATATGTTCAGTTTGTTCATATGTCCATTTAGAAAGCAAGTACATATTCCCTGATTTTGTAAGTATACGATTTTTTTCCTCTCTCCAATTTATTTATGATTCACTCTTAAATTCTTGAACTTACGTGTCATCTGCAGTCTCAGAGAACTCGAGGGAGGTACTGTCACGACCCAGGGGTACCCCCCTAGATGCAACACGGCGTACAAGACTCCGAAAAGTCTCATATAAGCCTCATAGCATTCATGAACATAAGAGCATAGGAAATAGTGCATAATTTAAAACTTTTCTTTACAATCGAAATCATTTTCATAAAAGCAAGCGGAAGAAATTCTATACTTTGTCTCAAACCATCTAGAAACATAAGACTTAAAACGTTGAAACACAGCCCATACAAAAGCTCTAAACATAAAGTAAAAGACATAAAGGGAAATAATGGGTTCATCCTCGAAACTATGAGGACTCACAAAATCTTCATCTCCTTGCACCTTAGAAACCTATCTTCCAAGAATAAAACATCAAGTCCAAACCCTACACTTTGTAGAAAAATGGAAGAAATATGGGTTAGTACAAATAATGTACTAAGTATGATAGCCATGCAAAAATCATGCTTTAAAACGGGCATTTGGTTTGAAAACCATGCATTATGCCAATTTGAGAAAACTTCATGAACTTTTGCATAAAAGGCATAAGATACAAGCATAATCAACATAAAAGCCATTTCATCACATTAGAACATAATCAACATATATGCCATTTCATCACTTTAAAACCTTCACCCTAAGTAACCCCAAGCTATACTTTGTGCAATGTATGAATAGTGTCACATACCACCATCCACTCTAAGTACCACATTAAGGCCACCAAAAGTGAACTTACCATTCTTCCTTTTCATCTTTAGACCATACTCATACATAAGGAACATAAACATTTCATAAGTCATGACAAGGAAGTAACTCATATTACATCCAAGTATAGTATGCATCATTACATTTAAGCATATAAGTCAACATTCTTCATTAGCTTCATTTAGAGCACTTTCATTCATTAGTCATGAAGACATTAGAGAACTCACTATGACCCTCTCAAAGCCTACTCGTGCAATGCATGGATGACATCCCATACTACCACCCACACTTCATAGAACTTCTCAAGAAACGATAGAGCACGTCTCACATGATGGGAATAAGCATTTAACCGACATAGACCATGTGAGCTTAACATGGAATCCGATGTACTATCCCACATCATAAGGGTTGGTCTACTTGCCTAAGGTAGAACCGGTAACATTTTAGCTTAAATGGATCCACTAGCTAATATCCTATGTGGGCACATAGTTATAGGATAGGAAGATGTTCATTGGAACCCGGCCTAACATTGGGAGAGTTTCCATCTTACCATATCCACTCGGTGCTTAGCCTCCATTCCCATAGAGTAGTCTATTCACATTAACATTATTGTACATGAGAGGGTGACATTGGCCTACCGACCCAAAGTACATTGATTGACACATGAAATGGCGCCATAAGCCTACCGATTCAAGGTACATTAATAAGAAAGCTCATTGAATCCTCATGAAAGGGTGCCATAAGCCTACTGATTCAAGTTTTATCATTTCACACATGAAAGGGCTACCAACACTAGGTCTACCGATTCAAGGTTTATCATCAACATTCATGGAAGGATGCCATAAGCCTACCGATCCCAAAGTTCATTAACATCATTTATGGAAGGGTGCCATAAGCCTACCGATCCTAAGGTTCATTATTAACATACACGGAAGGGTGCCATTAGCCTACCGATCCAAGATACATCATTAGAATAGATCATAGACTCATCATGTAAGGGCTACCAACATTAGGTCTACCGATTTAAGACAAAACCTTACAATACTTCATTAGTCATTTATGAAAGGAATCCCATAGGCCTATTGATTCATATTCATTAAGTCGAGACACATTCATTAGTCATTTATGAAAGGAATGCCCTAGGCCTATAGATTCATATTCATTAAGTCAAGACACATTCATTACACAAGAAGAGGATGCCTAAGCCTACCAATTCAAGATATATCAATCTACATTACTTTCATTTATACAAGAAGAGGATGCTTAGGCCTACCAATTTAAGATATAACATTACATTATAGAAACCCTTCACATTCTGTTATCATCATTCATGAGTTTTAATGAGAATATACTTTCAATCATAACACAATTACATTCTAAACATGATCATACTAATTTCATTGAGATCACATGCGTATACTTAACATCATAATCATACATACATCCTTCATGAAATTGCCTTCCAAGGCTATGAATCAACCTCAACCCAAACATCTAGAATACTACATTATATAAGGGAATTAACATGATTCAATAACTAATTCAATATAAACATAAACAATTCAACATACATTCATGATCAATCAACCTAATTCACATACTTCCAAATTTAGAATTTTGGGGGAAACATGGGTTCATAGGAGAAATCATCATAATTCACCATTAATTCAACAGTTCCATCATAAATCATCATATATAAACCTTTGAAAACATTTTGGAATTGAACACATGCATAGATTGAAAACCCTAGGTTTTTTTTGGGGATTTTAGAAACTTGAAATCACCTTTTGATAGGGCTCCTTGAATGAAAGTTAATCAAGGATGAAGACTACCATACCTTTAGGTAAGAACTCCACAAAATTTGAGTGAGAATGGTGAGATCTTGAGTTTGAAAGCTTGACTCCTTCTTCTCTAATGGTGGTTTCTAGAGAGAGGATATTTGAAGAGGAGAGGTGGGTTCTAATTTGTGTTTTGGAAGAATGAATTGGAAAAAGAAGTTTTAATACCTTTAAAAGCCTTAAAATACCTTAATTAATCAATAATAACCGTCCATTAACTCAACTAACTTAAAAAGAAATTTACCAAAACACCCTCTTATTGGCCGATTCTAGACAACTTTCTACAGTGGTGACTTATGAACCCCACCCACAGACCGTGGGTGGGTCCACGGGCTGTACTGGCAAGACGTGGTTCGTGGCTACAACTTACATTTTGGGACCTTGACCCACAGAGGCCATCCACGAGGCTTGAATGGACCTAGGGGTGTAGGTCCCATTCGTAGTTCACCATTTTTTTGGTAGCTTTTTGGTTTGTTGGGGTCTTGGGGGTTAGGCTTTAGGGTCCTCCTCAAGGACCCCTTGGGTGGTCCTTGGGGAGTCGTACCTTGACGTTTAACCCCTCAACCTAAGCTCGGGACATCATTTAACAACTAAAAACCTCATGTCAAACTCAAAACAAAACTCGTTAGGCTCTAGTTTCACTTACTAGTTTTTCGGGTCGTTACAGGTACGAAAGAAAATATTTTGGAGAGTCGCCATCAGTCTTTGATGTTGACAGCTTTAGAGTTTCTAATTCTTCTGCAGCCCAGGATTCTCCTATTTACAGAGAAGGAACCGTGTGGGATTTAGTTCCTCAAATTGCGAAAGCGACAACGTATCGTGATAGGTTTTCAGATGTTTTAATGATCCTCACAAATGCAGGGACTCGGTCCTCTGCAGAGTTTTCTCGTCCAGGGCAATATGTTGTACAGCTGGAAAGCTGTCTTTGTCAGAGGTTGGTGAAGTCGTCAGCGTACTTAACTAATAGGAACGGACGAGGTTGTTTTTCCAATGGTCAATAATTCTTTTTGGTTTGATATAATCAAAGAGACAAACAACTAACAAATCATTCATTCAAAGAGAGAAAAATCAAGCTTCAAACAAAACAACAAAGGACCTAATCGACTGAAAAATTTCTTCCTGAACCTGTTGTTATTTTGATTGCTTGTATTTGTGTTTATCTTGTAGGATTCGTTTCACTCTTGATAGAAACATTTAAAAACCTTGGGTGAATCATTGTAAGAACATCATTAAGGTTAACTTTGTGTCTTACGGTCAAAAGTCTATAATAATCAGTGAATGTTAGTATAGTGGGCAATGGATGCATTGCTTAGGCTCAGTAAGTAATAGGTTGTATTACTTAGTGTTGAGATTAAGAGGTTAATCTCATCGTGTGGTTGTAATCTGTGTTTCACTTTTGCTTGAAAAGATTAGTGAAAGCAGTTGAAAATCTTGTGTGACAGGTCGTGGTTTTACTCCTTTGAGCAAGGAGGTTTCCACGTAAAGTATCGCGTGTTTTCTTTACTTCCAGTATTTACTTTTCTGTATCTTAACTGTGCTAAAGGACCTCGTCCTGTTATTATTAGTGGACGCATACATTCCATCACATCCTCATCAACGTGAAGGATTTGAGTTCATGTGGAACAACATTGCTGGAGATATAAGTCTTGAGAGGCTAAAAGAGCCCCTATCTGAGAGTAAGGGAGGATGCATTATCTCACACCTACCTGGCACCGAAAAACCCGACTCACCATATAATTTCTTCAGTCATTTCTGAAGCTGTTCCCAGAGTGTCGCCTGTAATCATGGCACCATCTAATTTGTTTCTTTACTGGGAAGCCGAGTTCCAGAAATGGGCAGTGGATATTCCCTTCCACAACTTGAACAATAAGGACTTCTCTTTAAAGGAAGATGAAGATACTGTTGGTGTTTTTCACTGTTTATCCCGTGCTATGAAAACAAATCCACACCTTATATGCATGGTGACGCTGAAATCCTGGATGAAAAGTAAGAGTATTTTGGGAATCAGTTATGACTTGTTCAGGATTCTCACGGGAGAAGATGGAGAGGGTTATGACAAAGAGACTAGAGAAATACTTCTAAAATTTCCTGGTCTTCTAGTCTTTGAAGAAGGGCACAATGGTTGGAATGAGCAGAGTCTTGTGTGGAAAGCTTTGAGAAAGGTTAAAATAGAGAAACACATACTTTTGTCTGGAACTGCATTCCAGAATAACATAAAAGACCTGTACAACACTCTCTGTGTTGTTAGTCCAAAGTTTGCTGCGGATTTGGAGCAGAAATGGGGTTCTCTTAACAGTTCCACTGACAAGAATGCCCAAGCGTTGGAAGAGCTAAGGGATATTATTTCACCTCTTGTCCCTAAACCCACCTTGTAAGGATAGGATGTTGTTAGCAACTAGCCACTGGTCTGTCGAAATGATTCAATTTTTTGAAGCCTAAAATTGAGTACATTTTAATTACCGTCGAGACTTTGAGGGAAAAATAGTTATAGTATCTCAAAAAGAAGTATTCATATTATTGTCTAGATTCATTCCTTGATATCTTGCTAATTGCTTTTAATATATTTTTTGTGATTAAATACTTAGACTTGATTAAATACTCATAATAGTCTTTATAACCTTGTTACAGACCTTTTCTTGCCATATTTATATTATATTACAAAATCATGTAATTCAGTAACTTGACATAAAAGTACAACATAAGTGTACAAAAAGAAGGGAGATATATGATCCTTTTTAGACTTAAGTATAGACTCATAGCCTTCCTGATTCCTTTTATTCCAACGTACTAGGGACCAAAGTCACCAATTGGATAGAACCTCGGGTCAGTATAGACTCATAGCCTTCCTGATCCCTTTTATCCTGACGTTGATAAATAACAGCAGAACAAACAAGTAGTGCAATTTCAAACACTGCCAAGGCTCCAACAGCATTTTGCAATATTACAATCTCACCTGTCTGTAGTAGTGAAGAAGAAACAAGTTCAGAAAATATGATCTTGTTTAGACTCAAGTAGGAAAACTTTTAATGAGTCAAAGATCTTACTCCATCTGCGGAATGTAGGATAGAGTTAGGTTTCAGTGATGGTTCAGCAATCAAGAGATAGAACAACCCCAACACTCCAGTATGCCTCTGATCATTGCTATAGTTTGATAGTAAAGTTATAGTCTCCCCTTCTGAAAGCTTGATAGAGCCAGGTCTAGGATAACAACTACACATACGGACAATGTAACCAGCTTCATTTCTTGGTTCCTTTCCTTCCCCATATATTGGAAGAGACGAGCATATGACACGTCCATCCTAGACCAGTGCAGCGGAAACAGAGAAGAAGAAATTAAGAAAATAATCATGTCAAATAAATGCTAACAACACTTCTTTTATCTGATGTTAAGAGAATGTGATTAGATATATGGATTCGATCAATCTGGTCTTGCAAGTTTTGGCATACATAACCAGTGTTATGTATCAACAACAACATCACCAGTGTAGTCCCACAAGTGGGGTCTAGGGAGGGTTAGAATGTATCCTGACGTTACCACTACCTTGTGGAGGTTGAGAGGTTATTTCTGAAAGACCTTCGGCTCAAGGATAGCAAATTCAAGTACAAAAAAATAAAAATAAAAATATAAAGAAAACATACCCAATAACAAGGGAATCAATGCAAATCCCACAAGAGAGGAACTAAAACATAAAATAGTGCGATAATAAAAACACGATAAACACTTGATGTTGATTAAAAAAGTTTTATACATTGTTTGAAAATGTATAAGATTGTAAGCAGAACATGACCAAAGAAACAAAATATAATAGCTCAGAGTACCTCTCCATGGAGTGCCATACCAGTCCCTCCTATATGTTGATGAGCAACTCCGTAGATGAGATATCCGCCACTAGGAAATATTACACTTATATTCTTTGTATGAGTGCAATCGACATTTGCAACAGATGCGGCACATAACTCCACTAAATATTCAATCTAAAGTAAAGGAAATTGCATGAATATTAACCATATACATTTAGGTAGTAGAAAAGAGCTAAAATGATTTGATTTATCATTAGTTCTTGTAATTATCACAGGAAACTGCACATACCTTGCAGTGGTGTCTTGCCACAGTGGCATTCGATTTTTCTGGCTTTTTCCATGTATCAGTTATATCAAGTAAATATATATTTACAGGCACAATAGAGGCATCCCAATCAATATACTTCACTGTGTACTTTAGGTACATGCATCTCTTTGATCCTTGGAATCCGTCTTTCACCTTGCATCTTGTTCCATCGTAACAACATCTCGAGCCTCCGATGTAATCTGGCTCTATATCTCGGTTATTCTCGTCCTTGGTAACATTATAAGGATCACACCTGCATTCAGTGCATCCCAGTCTATCCTCAGCACCTTGTGTATCAATTGCATGTAAATTGAGCATCCATTTCTCCTCGTATCCAGGAGGTACTTTGACTGGATTACAGACTTCTATTCCATAAGGGTCTGGAATATAGATGATTGTTTTTCGGGTCTTTGGACCAACACCAAAATATACCGTACTAAGGACTCCACCACATATCCCTGAGCTACTCTTAATAATATAATCTGATTGGTCGTACCCCAAATCATAATGGTATTTTGCTACTTCCACACCTTTTCGATTAAAATATCTTGAAACAACCCAGTGGTGAAGATATGTCTCGTAGAGGGGTACCGAATTCCCTGCCTCATCAACTACTTCAGCATCAAAACTTTTAATAGCAATATGGCCTTTTGGGAAGCCAATGCTGTAGTAAAACTTGTTAGAGACAGATCCAGGTTCCAGCACAAACGCTGGTGATAGAAAGACACCAGCTTTCACACCGTTTTCTTGTGTTGCTTGAGATTGTGAACTTTGATCAACTGTTATTAGCAGTAAGATGGAGACAAGTGAAAACAACTGGTAATTTCAAGAGGGTGACATTTTTTTTCTCTTTCTAACTTCACTTGATGCTAGTATACACAACCAATTAACGACCCATAAATTTAAGCAAAAAGAGTGTGGAGACGGGAGACATAGGCAACTCAAAAGGAGATAGGATTTTAGGGAAATAATA
This sequence comes from Solanum lignicaule, assembly GCA_029582545.1. Lineage (NCBI taxonomy): Eukaryota > Viridiplantae > Streptophyta > Magnoliopsida > Solanales > Solanaceae > Solanum > Solanum lignicaule. The sequence goes on along the minus strand of JAJOOF010008514.1, from coordinate 8,618 downwards.
AATGATTTGAGAACCAATTCACACTCTCATGATAGTGACATGCCCTCAAATCAAACAACTAACTTCACATCTACAACATGATTTGCACATGTCCTATTGTGTAATTATAATGACCCTGAAAGTCATTTTTGGAAATTTTTGGAAAATTACCATTTTAGCCCTCCCGATAAATGCTCCGAGTCACATTAGATCAGTTTTCAAAGTTGGTTTTGTTATTTAAATGAAAAGTTGTGATTTTTGGAAGTTTTGAGTTTTGGAATGTTCAAAGTTGTTAAAAGTGATTTTTGGTAACAACCAGAGTTTCAAGCCTCGAAATGAAATTCCATCAGCTCCGTAATGTGGAATTTGGTCAAGGACTGTTGTTGTTCTCTATTTTAGGGTTGTTTTGTGGATATGAGCCTTTGAGTTAGAAATTTAAGTGATTTTGGACCATGAGTTGACTTTGATTAACATTCGGAGTTCGGACGCTCAGATTGGATTTGCTAAGATTTCATTAGATTCGTAGGATGATTTAGACCTAGTTGAGGTCTTGGTTGATTTTTTGGAGGTTTCGAGGGCAGTTTGGTATTTTTGAGTGTTTAGTTAGTTTATTGCGACTTTCAGAGGTTTCGGGTCAAGAAAACCTCAAATCGGTGATTCGGTGGTTCCATTGAGTCTGAAACATTAATATAGTAGAGTAGTGTACCTAATTTGTTGTTCTAAACAAATCCCAAGGCTTTCATTCGGTGAATTTTGTGTCTTGTGGCAATTGTTAATGTTGTTGATGTCTGGTGTCCTCTGCATTTGTGGGGATTGACCACGTTCGTGGAGACTAAGGAGTGTTACCTCCACATTAGTTGATAAACTCCTGCGTTTGAGGTGGGTTAATTGCCTAAGGGACCACGTTCGTGAAAAGGGCGTTTGAGAAGATTAAATTACTAGCAGTTTTATCTTGAGTATGGATTGACTCTCTCCTTAGTATGTTATTCTTGATTGTAATGCTAAGATTGTGACCTTAGTGATGCTTGGTGTTCCGAGGATTGAGTGGAAGGGTGCTAGTGGTTCTTACCCTAGCAAGGTTATCTCATTCCTACGTGCTTAGAGATTGGTGGATAGAGGGTGTTTATCCTACTTGGTTTTTTATCCTGGATACTAGTGTTAAGTCACCTCCCATGGAGTCCATTCTCGTGGTTCAGGAGTTTCCAGATGTATTCCCTACTAATCTTCCATATGTTCCTCTTGATAAGGACATTGATTTTGCTTTTGATTTGGAGTCGGGCACTAAGCCTATCTCTATTCCTCCTTATCCCATCGCCCCAAGAGTGTTGAAGGAGCAGTTGTCGGATCTATTGAGTAAGGGGTTCATTCGTCCTAGTGTATCACCTTGGGGTGCACCGGTCTTGTTTGTTTAGAAGAATGATGGGTCTATGAGAATGTGCCTCGATTATAGACAACTGAACAAGGTGATGGTGAAGAACGAGTATCCTCTTCCGTGCATTGATGATTTGCTTGATCAACTTTAGGAAACAACTTTGTTCTCTAAGATAGACTTGAGGTCTGGTTGTTCTCTAAGATAGACTTGAGGTGCAGTTACCATCAGTTGAGGATTAGGGAATCAAATGTCCCTAAAACAACTTTTCGAACCCGGTATGGCCATTATTGGTTCTTGGTGATGTCCTTTGGGTTGACTAATGCCCCTGAAGTGTTCATGGAGTTGAAGAACGGGGTGTTTTGACCTTATATGAATTATTTTGCGATTGTATTCATAGATGTCATTTTGGTGTACTCCAACACTGAGAAGGATCATGTTTTCCATTTGAATATAGTGCTTCAGAGGTTGAGAGAGGAGAAGTTGTATGCAAAATTTTCAAAGTGTGAGTTCTAGCTTAATTCAACGGCATTCTTGGGACGCATGGTGTCCAATGAGGGTACTGAGTGGATCCAGCCAAGATTGAGGCAGTGAGAGGTTGAGCGATGCCTAGTTCTCCGACTAAGATTCGTAGTTTATTAGGTTGGTAGGCTACTACATACAGTTTGTATAGGGTTTCTATACTATTGCGACCCTACTCACCAGATTAACTCAGTAGAGTGTGGGTTTTCAGTGGTTTGATGAGTGGGATGAGAGCTTTTTAAACCTCAAGACCTTGTTGACTTTGGCACTTGTTTTGACTCTACCAAAGGAGGGTGTGGGCTTTATCGTATATTATGATGCTTCAGGTGTTGACTTGGGTGGTGTTTTGATGTAAAAGGGGAAGTGATTGACTATACTTCCAGGCAGTTGAAGACCCATGAGAAGAACTGTCTTACTCATGACTTGGAGTTGACGGTTGTGGTCTTTGTTCTTAAGTTGTGGCGGCACTACTTGTATGGGGTGCATGGCCGAAGATAGAGAGCAAAGAACCACAATATATATATATATATGTGTGTGTGTGTGTGTGTGTGTGTGTGTATATGTGTGTGTATCTTTCTCATCCTCCCGCGTGCCTTACTATGTTGTAGTTTTTTCTAGAGTCATCCTTACGTAAATTCGGATAATTTCTCGTCATCTTAACATTGACAAGCATGTCACTATTCATAGATCCAAAGATATTTCATTCACAAACACTTAGTACTTTATTCTTATGCATAATATATACCATCATTTACTCAAAGTTTTATTTTAATAATATGGGAAAATACATAAAATCCCCCCTGAACTTGGCAGTGAAACTTACTTTAGTACTTTAACTTTACGGGTAATTATTTACCCCCCTTATCTCTTTTCAGGTGAATTTAAATGCACCCAAACAGCTGACGTGGCAAGTCAAAAAATTTACTGCGCGTAAATATCAAAAATTAAAGAGAAAAAGAATAAGTGGGCCCCATGTTTTTTCTTTTTAGCCAATAATATTTTTTTCCTTCATCTTCCTCACACCCCACCACCCCTCTTGCCTTCAACCACCACTTTCACCACCTCTTTCTTCTTCGTCGAACCCCCCACCTCTTTAATTTCTCCTTCTTCGAAACCCCCATCTCGACCCTATTTCTCCTCTTAGAAGCCTCACCCTCTTTCTTTCTCTTCAGATCTGCCGCCTCAACTACCACTGCATCACCCTTTTCTACTTCTTCTTCTTCTTCTTCTTCTTCTTCTTCATTGAACTTTCCATCTTCTTTCTCTTTCTTTGAACTGGCCCCAACCCACCTCCATTTCCTTTGGATCCGTAAAAGGGTGTGATGAATAGGGAAAAAAATAGAAGAGCCAACAATTTGTTCTTGCTTCAAAATTATTATTTATGGTAGTGTTTGAATGTGATGAACTTGAAGCTCTTTTTAATGGAAAAATTATAATTTCTTATTTCAAATTAAATTTTCAGTCATTATTTATTGTCTTAAAAATTGAATGTGTTTTTGTGAGAATGATTTTGACATTTTGGATCAATCTTTCAATTGTGATCGAATTTGTTCAATTGCAATCGTGATTGAGTTGAGGAACATGGACCTTATTTTTTGAATTTTTTTTGCTTTCTAAAATTATGAATAAATAATAAGAAACAAAAAAATGAATTTAAAAAGTAAAAATTAAATAATGTTCTACGTGGCACTGATGTGGCAATGACGTGGCGCTGACATATCAATGACGTGGCGCGTGTGAAATGCACTTGCCATTGTGATACTGGTATTATAATTTTAAAGTGATATTAAATTCACTTGAAAAGAGATTACGGGGGTAAATAATTACCCGTAAAGTTTAAGTACTAAAGTAAGTTTTCGTGCCAAGTTCAGGGGGGTTTTTATGTATTTTTCCTAATACTATTGATATTACATTACAAAATTATGTAATTCAGTAAGTTGACATACAAGTGCAACACACATGTCCAAAAAGAAGAGAGATCAGAACTTGCATTGTGTACTACACAGGAGAGCATAGTCACCAAACGGAGAGAACCTCATATCAGTATTGTTGACACCCAATTTTGGACCTCCACATTATAGATTAATCATTGAGCTTCTTCAATTTCAAATTATTTAAAATAATTAGTTTCATAAATTTTCAAAAAAATAAAATAAAAATATTTTTGCAAGTTTTTAAATAGTCTATCACTTTTTATAATTTTTAATAATATATATGTTTTATATAATTATGTATGAAATAAGTATATCCTATAAATATTCAAAAATCATCTCAAAAGATTTTATATTTTTAGTGTATTTTAAAGAGATAGCTATAATTTTGAATTAATTAGCTTTTATGAAATTCGAAATATTTTTCGAGTTATTTTTACGTAAGTTTTGTCAATTTTATAATTTTTAAATATAATAAATATGTTTTTATAGTTATGTATATAATTAGTATGTTTTTATTTGAAAATCGTCTCAAAAGGTTTTAGTTTTGCCAATTAGTTTAATTAATTAATAGTTAATATTTTAAAATTGATTATTTTATTTGGTTAAGATTAAGAAGCTCATTAATTAATTTATATTAATTCGTCTTATTTGACCTTAGTCAAATTCCTCAACTAATTCAAATCGGCTATGTCCTTAACTTCACTCGGCCGAATTTGTAATCTATATGGTTATTTTCCAAAATTGAATTTTAACCAATATTTGCTCCATTTATTGGATCAATTTAAGACCAAAATTGGGCCAATCTTCAGCCCAACTTCCATTTAAATCAGCAGCCCACATTACATTCATCAACAACTCCTAAATACTCACAACAATAGTACCAGAAACCAACCCAACGCCATCAGCAGTATGCGACGCGATCCACGCGCCTTTCTTCTTCCTCGCAAAGCAAATCAAGACGTTGCAAACCCAGAAAATCGCGAGCAGTACCAAACCTGACCCCACCCCTGCATCTTCTTCGCGAAAAAGTCAAAGAAAGAAGCCTAGAATCGCACGCCTCTTCTTCTTTGCAAAAAAACCCGCACGTCACCCATAACCCTAGCAACCTAATCGATCAAATCGTTGTTCCCTTTCCCCCATTTTCAGAGATCTTCAAATCTCTTTCACTGTTCCCCTTGGAAACGAAGAAAGAAATTCAAAGTTTTGAATTTTGCTCAACGGATTCCCCCCCCCCCCAAATCACCCCAACTTTCCCTATAAATAACCCCCTACTCTCAGTGATTAGGACACAGGTTTTGAGCTTGGTTTTTGAGTGATAGACATTTTACACTTAAGAATTTCATATCTAGCTTTTTGATTCTAAGCCCCGAGAAGATCGACGCTCAGAGTTTCTTAGCGTGTTGTTCATATATAGATTTCATAGTAGAAGAGTCGTTGTTCTCAGCTCGTTTGTCCTAGTCTCGCTGCCCCCAAAAAGGTAATCTATTTCCCTTTATTAAGTTTCCTCTTCCTCTCGTATTTTTATCTTTTGAAGTTTTCAATTTTAATTATGTTGGCTTCTTTTCTAGCTTGATATGTCATTTATTTATTCATTTCTGAAATGGTGTACTAGCTTTCTGTTAAGTATTAACAAATTAGATTTTGTTCCACCAACATGCTTGGTTAGTTGTTTAATGGATTGTAAACATCCAGTGTGTGTTCAAGTTCATGGGATAAGATTTTGGCTTTGGCTTGGATCATTTTTAGCATCTGTTAATTGCCTAATCTATGTCGTCCATGTAGTTCATCTTTACTGCTTCTTTGTTTGTCAAAAATGATTCAGAAGTTTCGTAGTGAATTTGCTTTGCTATGTTTCTTGTTCACTGCTTGGTGTTGTTAATCTCTAATATAGAGAGTAGCCTTGATTTAACAATATATGTAATTTGTATGTTACACTCTCTTCTTAGCAAAATGTGTTCAGTTCTTTTCTTTTTTTTAGTTTAATTAAACCGGTATGGCTTTATAACTTTTCTAGTCTTTTAGCGCATGTCAAAACTATCGTGGGTTCATTTCGAGGTATTTTCCTTGCATGTGTTTAATCTTTATGTGTTTAGAAGTATTATACTTGAATGAGGTTGTCTTTATTTGCCATTATAGGAAGATCTAGTGTTTGGCCATGCCATTTTCATTTTTTACTCAAATGTCGCCCCGCTTCGGATTTGATTTTGCTTAAAATGTTCTAATATCTCATCATTATCTCGCTGTCTCGATACATATCCTTAGGAATACTTAGCGTAGTAATTTGCTCTCTTTTCATGTATGTATATCCCCATTTAAGTCTCTTATATCTTAGTTGGCTAGAGTTTTGTCCTTAGGATGATTAAACTTGAATCTTTGGTGTTAATTTCCTCGCGATTCGATTGTCATGTTTGGTGGCTTCTGTTTCCAAATAAACAAAATTAGCTTACTCTGTATCTTCAATTTATGATACATCTGCGATAGGTGGCTTTATTTATTGGTAGATGCATAGTTGATTGTTCGTTAGCCTGCTCCCTCTCTCTTTATACATAATTATGTTAATTACTAACTATTTGTTTACCATATTGTGAGCTGCTTTTATTACATCCATTTTCACTCGCTTATAAATTTTATTCTTGTGTGTGTATACATATGCCTTGAAATTTCCTTATGCGTAGATTGTGATAGTCTAGTGTTAAATACATTACTTCCTATCATGCTTTGATTTCCTTCATGCACTGTTAAGTCATAGATGAAGAGTAAGTGTTTTTTTCCTTTGATACAGTAGTATTCATTTGTCCTATGGTAGCTTTGGGGATCATTTTTTTTAAGTGCTTGAGTTGCTCTTTACTTCAATTGAATTATGCTTCATTTGCTTCTTCGTCTCACATACTAGTTTTGTTGTTTCTTTCGTTTCTTGTATGCACCCCCTTTCGAGTCCATGGTGGACTTATCTACCTTGCATTTCTGAGTTGAGCCATAAAGGCTCGATCTTTGCTTTCCCTATTTCTCGAGTCAGCCCCCTATGTATTTGGAAGCCGTTACAGATCCCGAAGGCCCAACAAACTGTTGGAAATTAGTTTATAAATGTTTAAAAGCCCAAGAAATGGGTTGTATACATTATACACTGATATACAGGCCGAGGTGCTGAAATATAGATCCAAACTGTGGATATACAGGTCGAAGATGAAAAATACAAGTCTCGGGAGTTAAAAACAGAGTTATATACACTGATATACAGACAGTATACGGTCTGTATACAAAAAACAGAAATGGGCCCAAAAGCCCCAAGAAAATTCAGGCAGCTTTTTTTTTTTGGAAGATGGGCCATAGCCCATCTGATTTTTGGGCAGCCTTTATAATAGTTTAGGACAAGGAAATGGGGCCAAAGCCCAAGATCAGAAAGGCCCAAAGCTTCCTCCCTCACTCTCTCTATTTGAATTTATCATTAATGGAAAAATTATAGAAATCCCACATTTTAGTTTACTTATTACCATTATCCCTTATAAGTTTTACAAATCTCCAAAATCCCTCATTTTTGCGCATCAGATTAGTGTATCTCGTGCATCAGATTAGTGTTTCTCGCGCATCAGATTAGTGTATCATGTATAAAATGTAATGTATCTTACTTAACGATTAATGTATCTCACGCATCAGATTAATGTATCAGTGCTTATATTATTGTATCCGTTTGAGGGATTTCTGTAATTATAAACTTTTAAGAGATAGATTGTAATTTTGCCTTAAAAGTATGTGATTTCTGTAATTTGCCCATTATTAATTTGTCTTACTCTTACTTGCTTATTTGCTAATTAATTTTAAGGTTAGCTTAATTAAATTCTCCAAAAGATGAACTATATTCTTTATGTTAGTACATTTTAATATAACTCATTTTTTATCAACTCTCATACTTTTATTTAACATCATTAGTCAAATTTTTTTTTAATTAATTAAAAATAGTTTGATGCTTAAATTAACTAATTTAGTTCAAATTATTATTTTTAAAAATGATTCAAAAAAATAAAGAATTCTAATTAATCTAGTTTTGTTAAAGTTCCAATCACTTGTAATTAGATTCAAACGTTTCAATTTAGGTCCCTTTCCTTAAAAATAAAATAAAATGTGTCCTTTATTTAATTATTTTTTCAAAGTTAAATCAAATATTGTAAATTATTAGTTTTTAAGTCAAATCATTTTCCTAAAAAATAGTCAAATATATTTTAACCAAGTAGTAGGATAATCGCATGTTAGCGGGGTTTCAAATGCCTTAAAAACCTTCTTGAAGCGTAAATAAGAACCTTTTACCCATTTTCTCTAAATTTATAAAGATTTAATTTGTTAGTCTTTTTAAATTAAGTTTTCTTAATTTCTTTAAAAAATTAAATGACGACTCTTTCTAAGTATTTTTCTCAAATTGTTTTATACTTTTTTTTTTATTTAAAAAAAAAAATCAATTTTGAGTTCAGGGGTCATTTTATTCCATAAGTAAAAATATTCTGAAAAAAAGAGAGTAAAAAACAAACCAAAAAAAATCTACTTTGTCCACCTAGCCCAAAATGAACTAGGCCTCTTTCTATTTCTAACCCTACACTATCATCACTTTCCTTTGAGAAAATGATCAAAATGGTCCTTAATGTATGGGCTTTGATTCCATTTGGTCCTTAATGTATGGAGTTGATGGAAATGGTCCTTTATGTATCATAAATTGTGATCAATTTGGTCCTTAACCCTAAAATTAATATTTTATTTTATTTTGCCGTCAAAATACACGAAATATGTAAAAGATGCACTCGTTCAAGACTTTCCTTCCTCTGTTT
>JAJOOF010008513.1:0-15610 GCA_029582545.1 Solanum lignicaule | reverse complement strand
GGTTTGACTTGGTTCATCGGTTCGGTTTGACTTTATGGTTCGGTTTGTACACCCCTACTCACAACAACAACCCCTCACATCACAACAAACAAATTTAAACAATCTCATGACTCATCCTCCTACCTTTTCCACATATAGTCTTCTAACTTTCCTCTTCATAGCCATCTCTTCCAATTATTCCAAATAATTGAATTTTCCACAAATTCCCCTTCTTCATACATATATAATATCTAAGTTGAATTCCAATTTCCAAACACACATACAAAAGGTGAAAAATGAAGAGCAAAGTGAGTAACAAGAACAAATTCCTTCGAATTCTTGCATTACCATGGAAGATTTTAATAAAAACAAGAGATTGTTACGTGAACAACATGATAAATTTCGCGGTGGTGAATCCTCAAACATTGCCAAGGAGTTATAGTACAAGTCATGTTAACAACTTATCATTGAGGTCTATTAATAAGTATGAGAGTGAAGATTATAAAGAGTTAGTTAGAGCAGCATCATGTAGAAGAAGCATGAGGGATATTAATTTGGACTTGAATTTTGTGATGCAACAACAAATAAGGCAACAAATGTCATCAAGGAAATTAGTGATGAAAAGGAGTTGTAGTGTGGGAATGGCAAGAATTGATGAATAGAATCCTAATTGTGTTTTAGGAGAAGATGTTAAGGTTAATTTGAAGTGTGCGCGGGGAGTAGAGGTGAATTCAAGATTTAAACATGATGGATTTAACTTTTAAGGTTTTTTTTGTACTGAACTTATAATTGTAGTTTTAAATAATAAAGTCGGTATTATTCAATATTATATTTGTCTAACGATAATATTTCCAAAGCTTCAGTAGTATAAATTTGTGGACATTGAGGGGTGACAAATGATCCCGCAAAAAATAATTGCATCTGGAAGTCATTAGTCTGTATTTTTTGGGTAAGTTTGATTTGTTAACTTTTGTCTCTATTTGACCCAATCACATAAGCACTAGATTATTGGACCTGACAGTTGCCCGCTCTTTGATCAATGAACTAGAATCCTTCAAAATTTGTCATTCCTAAAGTAGTTTACTGAAGAGGTAAAAGTTAATTTATTAATAATGAATAGGGTATTTATACAAGAGGGTGGATCCATAAGGACCAGGAAGGAAATCAATACAATCAATCTAAGATATAAATGAGGATCTTTACTGTTATGAATAAGTTAAAACTATTGAAACAAAATTTGTAAATAAGGAATATAAATAATATACAATCACTCTAAGATATATCTCTAATATGCCCCCACAAGATGGTAGGTCGATTAGAGATGCCAATCTTGGAACATAACAGGTCAAAATATCCACTTGGAAGAGGTTTTGTGAGCATATCAGCTAGTTGGTCCTTTGAGGAAACATGAGAAACCCGAAGAATACCTTGCTGGACTACTTTACGGAAAAATGATAATCAAATTCAATGTGCTTCATGCGAGAGTGGAACACAGGGTTAGCACAAACGTATGTAGCACCAAGATTATCGCAATAGATGACCGGTGTCTTAGCGGGAGTAACAGACAACTCCTTGAGAAGATTACGCACCCAACAAAGTTCAACAGTGGTAGAGGCGATGGCCCTGTATTTTGCCTCCATCGAAGAACGAGCCACAACTTGTAGTTTCTTAGAACTCCATAAGACTGGATGACAGCCAAGAAACCCAACATATGTTGTAGAAGACAAGCGATCATTGCGATCACCAGCCCAATCAGAGTCAGAGTAGGCATGAAGTAAAAGAGGAGATTCTTTCAGAAGAAATAGACCACGGTCTGATGTCCCAGCTAGATAGCACAAGACACGTTTTTGCCATGGTCGAATGGGTTGCCGTGGAACATCTTGTAAACTGAGACAACTTGTTGACTATAAAAGCAACATCTGGACGAGTAAACATCAAATACTGCAAGCTTCCAACTACATTCCAGTACTGCGTTGGATCTTTAAGAGGAGAACCATCTTTAGAACCTGGACATGAACCACAAGCGATTGGTGTCCTAACTGGTTTTGCATCTGCCATGTTGGTTCTGTCAAGTATATCATATCCCACTACGTGCAACATACATAAGTCAAACGACAATATAATCATATGCATCTATCGAACATATACCATATCATCAACATTTATGAACAACGAACAACTTCGCATGTCTCAAATACACAATTATGACAAGTCATTGGTCCTCTCATGGAACCCAAACAATTAGCATACCGGAACGTGGTACCCAATTCAATGATTATGCCGGAACGTGGCAACCGATCTCATAATTATGCCGGAATGTGACAATTGATCCAAGTTAGTTATGCTGGAATGTGGCAACCGATCCATCTGAGAGGGACATGCGAGACAAGTATCTCCAATTGTTTGTCGATTCAGGTACTACTTCATTATTTTCCTAGCCTCTGTTTCCTAGGGTTGTCACTCGGGAACGAGTGATGGGTAAATTGATATCTATTGTAACGATCGGGTTCCGTCATTATAGAGAAGCCAATGGAGGAAAATTTGGGGCCGAAAAACTTTTTCGTCGTATTTGGATTTTTCCAACCTAGTCCGGATTTCAACGAAATTGGAGTCTTTAAGGTGTAGGGAAATCTGGTAACAATCGGGTGATTTATTTATAATTCTGGTTACATGAGTGGTTAGATAACTCGTTAAGGAATCCGTACGACTTTACGGAATTGAATTCGAGCGAGTAGAACTCCCGGAATCGATCTTAGCGTGAAGGGTATTTTTCTGAGCGTTGTCGGTTGGAGGTGTGTTGTGAAATGGGGATTTTGGAATTCTTTAAATAGCTCACTGGTTCGTGCAAGCTGCCTTAGCGGGGGTTTTGACCGTTCTGGCGGGGCCACTGAAGTGGGATGAGGGCCGCTATGGCAGGTTCGACGCGACTTAAGGTCATAAATAAACCCCTAAACGATCTCATTCTGCACTTTTCGACTTTTAGAGCTAAGGAACGAACCCCAGGCGACTCCTAACAGTTTTTCACCATTCTTGAGGCTAAAGGTAAGTTATTCACTCCCCGAATCCGTTTTTCGATCCGTAGAACGTAATAGAATGGGTAATTATCGATGGAGGAGGGTTTTGATCTAAATTCTATGGTGGAAACAACCCTATTTTTGGATACTTGGGATCATGGGTTTGATCTAGGGTTCATAGAATTGTAAGCAATTCGGGTAATTAGTGATGGTTTATTGATTCCCGTGTTATTATGATTGTTTCTAGACCAAGAACAAGCAGAACGAATTCGGAAAGGGAAGGATCAAGTTTATTAGGGTTTCAAGCTTGTTTCGAGGTAGATGGTGGTTGTTATTCTATAATTGTCTGATGTATGTTTGTTCTTGCTACATTATGATACTTGCATGTATGCGAATGTTGCATTATTGATTACACGTTTTGTAAATGAGATAGATGAATGATGGTTACCATGAAATCATGACTTAAATGTATGATCTTGAGGATACTATGGATTTGGAAATGAATTCTTCAAGTTTTTAAAGAAATTTTTTATATTTGAAAATTATATAAAGAGTATGCTTCTAAGTCATAATACCTTTTTAGTCTAGTTTTGGCTTATTCGTACACAATAAATAGATTTTTCATGTTATTGTTAATTTTAGAAAATTAAGAGAGACTTTTTTTTCTTTTTGAACAAAACATCACCTGATCATGGTTTAGTTGCTATATGATGTATTGGAGGAAAAGTGATGTTTTGGAACAAAACATCACCTGATAAACGTGCCATCCACTTTACAAGTTGCTATGTGATGTACTTTGTGGTGCCAGTTGTAAAAGGGATGAATATTTGAGCCTTAAGTTTACCTGGCTCCGCCACTGGGGTGACTCAAATAACTCTGAATTAGTTGAAGAGTACGATAAAGCTTCACCAAAAAAAGAACATCTTCCTTCAATATAAGCATACTCTCTTTTGGGCGGATCTTCCATTTCACGTTTTCTATGGGGACACTATTTATTATATCTAGTTTCTGTCAGTTTCTCAAGTTCGATATACATATATATACATGATTTTTTTCAAAGTTAATGGATACACATGCAACCCCTCGTAAACATGTGGATCCACCGTTGGATTAACATGTGCTTTCTTAGCTTTCTTGTACCATAGAAAATCTTATCCAAACATGCCACGTGGAGTATATTATATGGTGTGAATTCATTAAAATCCCCTAAAATCCTCAGAACTTACCAATTATTATTTCATCAACAATGTTTCATCTTCTTTTTCTTGTTACTTTCTTTGTACAATATGTACAAAGTGTTCCTCAGAATAGCTCAATTGTTGAATATCTTCCTGGTTTTGATGGACCTCTTCCTTTTTATCTTGAGACTGGGTAATTTTCTTCTCTTTAATGTGTCTATAATTATATATATTTTATGTGTCATCAATATGAAGCTTTAATTTTACCTCTTAATTTCTTGACTAGTATATATAATCTATGTTTTTTCATGTGTCATGTTCAACAGTCTTATAACTACATAAATATTATGATATATCTGACATCATAAGGTTTTAAAAGCTTTAGAGCTTGTTCGAGTTAGCTGATTGTAAATAATGAATAAATTTTAGGAATTGAAAAATATATTAATTTTATTAACAAACATTTATTATTTATTTGAATAAAAGTGACAACTTATAATAAACAATTGAGTTGATGTGTTTGGTAGAAGGTGTACAATTTTTATTATCTTTATAAAGAAAAGAAGGAGCGTGAATAGGAGAAAGTTACGAATTTTGTTTTGAAAAAAATATTTTGAGAACTAGAAAAAATATCAGATAAAATAATTTTAAAATGTGATCAAACAAATAGTGTTTATAGGCCTTTCAATTGATTTTGACTTATAAGTATTTTGGTTGGTGACCAAATGCGTAAATAAGTCCATAAGTGATTTTAAGTCAAATAGTCTTTTCTAATTACACAAAAATATAATGACATTTAATACAAGAAGTTGAAATGTCTTACTTTAGTTTCTTGATAAAACTTTATGTTCAATCAAATTACTACCTCATATAAATTAAAACATGAAAATTTCTTTTAGCTTTTGAAGGGCAATAAATTGATGAGGTAGTAGTAATAGTATTTTCATAACATAAAACCTATATACTAGTCTCAAAAAATTGTTGAAGTGATGAATTTTTGAAATTCTCAGATACATTGGAATTGGTAAATCTGAGGAAGTACAACTATTCTATTACTTTGTTAAATCCGAATCCGACCCAAGAAAAGATCCGCTCTTGTTATGGCTAAGCGGAGGGCCCGGTTGCTCTTCCTTCACAGGGTTGGTGTACGAAGTAGGTAAATATTAAATAGATCAAATTTAATGTATGATAGCATGTTAGTTATATCAGGTTACCAATTGTAATATGTTCATGATACATTTTTTGTTTAGGTCCATTGGATTTTGGTCAAAAGGCATACAATGGTAGCCTACCAATTCTTGTTTCACGTCCATATTCATGGACCAAGGTAACACAAATTTTTTTATTTTTTCTTCATCGACATACATATATTTGCTAGTTCGCGAGCATATATAATAAATGTTTTCCTTAAATTTGGTAGTTCGCGAGCATACTTTTCTTGGAGCAGCCTGTTAATACTGGGTTCTCGTATGCAACAACTTCAGAGGCGTGGAAGTGTACTGATCTACAAGCGTGCGATCAGGTCTATGAATTTTTAAGAAAGGTATTTGATAAATTGTACCATGTTCATGAACTATCTATCTATGGTCATCTCATCATCAGGCTGAAGATGAGCCATAAGGAAATGAAGACACTAATAAGTAGCAATCAAATATAACACGCGATTTATTATGCAGTGGCTTATTAATCATCCAGAATTCATTTTGAACCCTTTCTATGTTTCTAGGGATTCATATTCAGGCATTACAATTCCAGTTATTGTTCAACTAATATCAGATGGTAAGGACCAACGTAACTAATTTTGTACGTAAAATGAATGTGTAGTAGCATCACTAGCCACAATATTTTCTGTTTGAAAATGCAGGAATTGAAGCAGGAAAAGAGCCATTAATAAACCTTAAGGTTAATTTTATATTCCTTTCTTTTTCGTTCAATTTCAAGATATATCAAGCACGGAAGAAAATACTGTTTTAATTCGATGGTAATATCCTTTAAAGGGCTATTCACTTGGAAATCCAAAAACATTTCCCGGAGAAACCAATTACCAAATTCCTTATTGTCATGGTATGGGGCTAATATCCAACGAACTTTATGAGGTTCGTTCATTCCTTATTTCATAGTACATTAACTTTGTATCATACAAACACAATGACACAAAAATGATAATTTGGATCTTGTTGTATCAGTTGTTGAACGAGTTTTGCAAAGGCGATTACATAAACATAGATACTACCAACAAACTATGTGTTGAAAACTTTAAAATGTTCAAGAATGTAAGGTTACATTCCTTTTTGTATTTGTTAACATTTTCGAATTGGTTTTAATTATAAACTTAGGTAATACAATAATATTCTTGTAATGCAATTTTATAGCTTGTGAGTGGTATAAATGATCAGCAAATACTAGAGCCTTTCTGTGGAACAGACTGTGACCGACCACACCAATTGTCTAGTGAAAGAAGGTCTCTTGAAGAGGATTTCATCTTTCAAAAATACGATGACTTCATCTGTCGAGAAAGTCGTGTAAGTCCCTCAAATGTTACTTCAAAGTATGAATATTCAATAACTTCAAATTTTGGAGCCACCTCAAAATACTCGTACACATAATGATCAAGTATATATGCAATAATCAATCTCATTGTATGAAAGAAACATACGTCTTGTTTTCCTTGACGAGTTACATAAATACAAGGTAATTATAAATATATATGTATATACTTTCTGATTATAGGTCGCCACACGCAAGCTTTCCACTTATTGGGCAAATGACCCGAGAGTTCAAGAGGCTCTCCATGTTAGAAAAGTATTTCAATTCGTTTTATTTGTATATGTATAGTAAATGTTGCTAAGAGCTATATATATGGTTCGAGATATTAAACGATTTTTTTTTGCGTTCTTCTTTGATTAGGGAGCTATAAAAAGACCATGGCTGAGATGTAGGAATAGTATTGTGTCTACAAGTTACACAATTACTTTCATGAATAGTATACCGTATCATGTAAACCTTAGTTCAAAAGGTTATCGATCACTTATATACAGGTCTAATACTTTCACTCTATGATAATATTTAGCTGAAGTTACTATATATAGTATATACATAACAATTTATTTTTTATTGAACAGTGGTGATCATGACATGCTTGTTCCTTTCCAATCGACATAAGCATGGATAAGTTATTGATGATTGGCGTCCATGGACGGTTGATGGACAAGTTGCAGGGTATGATTATTCAAATTTTACTTCCCTAGATTTTCATTCAAATTAGATAAGACTATACAATTTTCATGAAATTCTTATATATCTTTGATTTGTAGTTACACAAGGTCTTTCTCAAATCATATGGCATACGCAACAGTAAAGGCAAGAATTTTGTACACTCGTTTATATATTTATATATCTTGATTCTCAAACTCAATAATAAAATCGTCTATTGCTCATATTCTCATATTTTTCAAATGTCTTTTTTTTTTCAATTAGGGAGGAGGACACACAGCTCCAGAGGACAAACACAAAGAGAGCTTCCATATGTTTAAAAGATGGATAGCCCAACAACCTTTGTAATCTTTTTAGATATATCATGTCCGTAATGAATTAATATATGAATATTTCGGAAGAAAAAGAAGAAGAGGGAGAAAAAACCCTTCTACTCTCTCCATTTCAAATTAATATATGAATATTTCGAAAGAATAAGAAGAAGAGGGAGAAGAAACCCTTCTACTCCCTCCATTTCAAATTAATTGAATTGTTGAGACATTTTTCATTTTTCAAATTAACTTAATTGTTCAATTTTGAAGACTATTTTTAGAATGTTCTTTCAATTTTACCCTTCATTAGTTAGCATTGGAATTAGTTATTAATTAATGTTTAGTTATTTTAATCATAAATTTGACAATAATTAATAAGGGTAAAAATGAAAAGTTATGCCTAATTTATGTCTTAATTTTCTTTTCTCAAAGGGTGTGAAACACCTCAACAATTCAATTAATTTGAAATGGAGGGAGTAATCTTTAATTAATTTCATATTTATTTCTTTGAATTACCATGAAAATATAACTATACCTCTATAGGCCTTTGAAAGTTGTGAATTGTCTAAATCACACACATAGTCAATTGTTTAGCTTCTCATTTACTGTAGAATAAAGTATCTCAAATAGTATAGTATAGAAACAGTGAAAAATGATACACATACTAAGAAATCGATAGTTTTATCAATTCATTCCTTAAAGAACTTGTTTGAAACTTTACAAAACAAAATTCCTAACTTTCTCCTATTCACGCTCCTTCTTTTCTTTATAAAGATAATAAAAATTGTAAGAGTATTTTCGTCATTTTAACAATAACAACAAAATAAAAGCTCAGGTAGTTGACATATGAATAATAAAGTAATACGTCAACATATATAGATCCTAATCTTAAACGAAAAATCATGAAAGTACGTGACGTGACATATGAGTAACCACAATGTCGCCTTAAAGAAAATCCATGATAGCCGCATCCTCTCCCCAGCCTATGGTTGTGGGAGTGCCAAACACTAGTTCTAATCCAGAAGCAACTTATGTTAAATTCAATCCAAACTGGACAAAACTAAAGCTGAAATCTATAGATATCGTTCATGGAGAATTAACCTACAATTACAATATTCACAGTGGAAGAGATAAATCAATACACTATGGAAGAAGGTCTACATCAAGCTCTAGTTTTCACATGATCCAATTAATATGCAAGAGGTACGAAAGTTGTTGATGATGCGAGACTTGGCAGTATATATACCGGAGAAAAAAGCATTAATAACAAAAGTGGAAAAAATGGTTTTCTGCAGATTGATTCTAATATTGTTCATGATGTCCATTCATCAAGGATTAAAGTTGGAGCTACTAAAACAATGGAGAAAAATTTGAATGAAAATCAACTTTCTTTGACTACAAATCCCACTCTAGTTCACATTAATGATGAGGGCCAAAATAATGCAGCTACAATCGCGGCGTTGACGATAGATGATGGACAACAACTAAATGGAACCAGATATGACGTAGTGCTTTTTGGAAAATCAGGACATATTAACGCAACCGTTGAGTTGGCATTAGATCCCATGAGTGCGAAGGTAGTGGCAGATGGAGTGAAACATGATGCTCCGGGTGTTGAAAGTGTTGAATGCTTGGTTGACAACATGTCGCAGCAGGTCAACAGTGCCAATAAATTTTTTGAAAGTGATGACGGAACTAATTCAATCGCCTTGATGAATGCCAAGAGTACAGGTAAAGGAGTGGAACTGGTACATAAATCTAATTGGGCTGTGGTGACGAAGAAAAAATCTCTAAGTATTGGAATTGGTTCGCCTATTCATAACACAGTGCAACCGGTTGTAGATAGTCAAACTATGAATTTAGGTGCCCGAGAAATTGCTCCAAAGGAAGTCTCGTGTTTTAACACTTTTGATGCTCTTACGAATAATATTGTGCATGAGATCAATTCATCTCAAGTTAACTCTACAAATGAATTAGTTATTTCTAAGGAACATCAGGGTGCGACAAGTACTCCGAGGTGGGGAGATATAGCAGATGAAGAGGAAGAACAAGTCAATTCCCCTCCTATGCAAAAGAAATTGAGCCCAACAGCTCCTGCTTTTGTGCCTAGTGGTGCCAAGTTAGTAACTCCCTGACAAGGTTTGTCATCATCAACAAATGTTGTTGCAATCTTAAGTGATCATTTGGTGAGTTCTAATATTAAAAAATTGGCTTCTCTTACACCTATTAACACTAACAAACAACTACAATTTGGTTGTAGTAGTACTTTGTCCCCAAATAAATTTGCTAATCTAGATGATGAGGACATCTATGAGGAAGAGGAAATGTTGGATTATTGTTTTGCAATTGCAGCTAGGAATGCTGATATTTCTCCTAGGCATCAACGCAACAACAAAACGAAGCATGGAAGAAAGCATAGTTGGGATGGTAAAGTGACTGAGGAGTTTGTTCCAAGGCACCTACCGATGCGACTGGCGAAACAGAATCATATGATAGTATCAACAACTTTAACAAGATCCAATAAAGCCAAGAAGTGATGAACTATCAAGTGTTATTGGACAGATTTGAAGAAGAAGACAAGAGAAACATACTTCAAGTTCCTTTAGAAGGCCAATCTATCTTTTTGGTTCATACATTTGTAAAAGAAAGTTTGAGGTTGATAACTCAACTTTCTCCTTGGCTTTTATGATTTTTTATTACTTAAGAATCCTCACTTGTAATATCATCATAGAGTGTATAATAAACTTTATGATGATCATAGAATATCTAGTTCTCTCTAGCTGGTATTTTCTTCATGATTGTTAATTAGTAGAGGATAGGTATCTCATTAGGATTGGTAAGGAAGGCCTAGCCTCCCTTTCTTGTACTTAATCCTATTGAGACTTTTTTATGTTTATTATTAATAAAAAGCCACTAGACCACTGTCTAGTGGTATAAAAAAAAAGAGTAACCACAATTACAAATTAAAAGAATAATTATTGTCTATGCAACATTTATGATATGAAATGAAATAATCTATTGAGATAAGTCTTGATTACTTGAAAGAACAAAAAAAAAAAAGAACATATATCCTACCAACAAACTATGTGTTG
Organism: Solanum lignicaule; assembly: GCA_029582545.1. Classification (NCBI taxonomy): domain Eukaryota; kingdom Viridiplantae; phylum Streptophyta; class Magnoliopsida; order Solanales; family Solanaceae; genus Solanum; species Solanum lignicaule. The sequence goes on along the minus strand of JAJOOF010008513.1, from coordinate 4,823 downwards.
AAAACTTTAAAATGTTCAAGAATGTAAGTTTACATTCCTCTTTGTATTTGTAACATTTTCGAAGTGGTTTTCAAACTTAGGTAATACAATATATTCTTGTAATGCAATTTTGTAGCTTGTGAGTGGTATAAATGATCAGCAAATACTAGAGCCTTTCTGTGGAACAGACTCTGACCGACCACACCAATTGTCTAGCGAAAGAAGGTCTTTTGAAGAGGATTTCATCTTTCAAAAATACGATGACTTCATCTGTCGAGAAAGTCGTGTAAGTCCCTCAAATGTTACTTCAAAGTATGAATATTCAATAACTTCAAATTTTGGAGCCACCTCTAAATACTCGTACACATAATGATCAAGTATATATGCAATAATCAATCTCATTGTATGAAAGAAGCATACGTCTTGTTTTCCTTGACGAGTTACATAAATACAAGGTAATTATAAATATATATGTATATACTTTCTGATTATAGGTCGCCACACGCAAGCTTTCCACTTATTGGGCAAATGACCCGAAAGTTCAAGAGGCTCTCCATGTTAGAAAAGTATTTCAATTCGTTTTATTTGTATATGTATAGTAAATGTTGCTAAGAGCTATATATATGGTTCGAGATATTAAACGATTTTTTTTTGCATTCTTCTTTGATTAGGGAACTATAAAAGACCATGGCTGAGATGTAGGAATAGTATTTTGTCTACAAGTTACACAATTAGTTTCATGAATAGTATACCGTATCATGTAACCCTTAGTTCAAAAGGTTATCGATCACTTATATACAGGTCTAATACTTTCACTCTATGATAATATTTAGCTGAAGTTACTATATATAGTATATACATAACAATTTATTTTTTATTGAACAGTGGTGATCATGACATGCTTGTTCCTTTCCAATCGACATAAGCATGGATAAGTTATTGATGATTGGCGTCCATGGACGGTTGATGGACAAGTTGCAGGGTATGACTATTAAAATTTTACTTCCATAGATTTTCATTTAAATTAGATAAGACTATACAATTTTCATGAAATTCTTATATATAGTTACACAAGGTCTTTCTCAAATCATATGACGTACGCAACAGTAAAGGCAAGAATTTTGTACACTCATTTATATATTTATATATCTTGGCTCTCAAACTCAATAGTAAAATCGTCTAGTGCTCATATTCTCATATTTCTCAAATGTCTTTTTTTTTTTTCAATTAGGGAGGAGGACACACAGCACTAGAGGACAAACACAAAGAGAGCTTCCATATGTTTAAAAGATGGATAGCCCAACAACCTTTGTAATCTTTTTAGATATATCATGTCCGTAATGAATTAATATATTAATTATTTCAGAAGAAGAAGAAGAAGAAACCCTTGTAATCTTTAATTAGTTTCGTATTTATTTCTTTGAATTACCATGAAAATATAACTATACCTCTATAGGCACGCCTCGAGCCTACACCCTGGATGTGGCCGACGCTCGAGAACCATTGTTGGCCCCAGGCGAACCCTTAACCTGGCTCAACTCTCAGCGGAAGACTTACTTAACATTAGATAAACTCAAATGAAAGCTTTAACTCAAAAGTCTCACTACTTAAACTCAAAATATTTAAAGATATTCAAACTGGCAACAAGGGCAACTCAGGTCTCAACATTTAACAAAGGAAATGAAAAAAGACTCATGAACTACTACTATCTATTTATCTATGAAGCCTCTAATACTATGAGGGATGTCGGGACAAGACCCCCGATCATCCTAACAAAACTGAAATAGACAAAAATAAATAAGGGATCCTCCGAAAGCAATGAGGCTTACCAGCAACTCTGAAATTGCAATTGGGATCAATGAATCGCCGGTTGATAACCCTGATCTCCTGTATCTACATCATGAAACGATGCAGGCTAATTGGCATCAGTACATTGAATGTAGGAGCATGTAAGTGGAAAGCTAAAGCATGACATAAGCTTGAACTGGAACTGAAGAAACAACTTACCTCGTCTCAACTCAACTCAACCTCAACTCAGTCTCAACTCATTTCAATATAAAGCAGTGATAAAGATGCAATATAATGAAAAGCTTTAAAAAAAATAGTAGATAGTAACTCAATGTATTGAAAAATACAATAATAACTCAGTTTGTATGTAAAAATACAAAATAAACTCTGTTTGGGAGATTCTCTAATCGACGACCATCACTATGAGCTATGTGATGATCCAGCGTCTCGCCCACGCTGCCAGAACTGTCATATACCTTGCCGGGGTATAGAACTCCTCAACTAAGTGGATCCACTAAGCTATGCTTAAAAAGCAATAAATAATCATCTAAAAAGTATGACCCTTTCTACCCACGTTGGCTACATGGCTTATGGGGGGCTGTGAGTTGTTTGAACTCTCCCCCATATCGGTGCTCAATACTACTCTCAAAATATAACTTAGGTCATATGTTTTAAAGAAAACATTCCTCATCCTCAACTTTGAGATTATTACTCCAAAGATTTCTCTAAAAAGAGATAGTACTCAAAACTGCTCATGAACTTTTTGGGAAATCGGTGTTTCCTCTCATCTTAAATGTAAAAACATTTACTCTTTGGGAATACTTAGTTCCCATATATTCATTTTGAAAAATGAACTCAATTTTACTCATCCTTCAACTCAAGTACTCAAGTCTTAAAACAAGTTTTAAAAAGATTGAAATAAAGATTTTTCAAAATGACTCGGAATCTCAAGACTTAACTCTTAACTCTACCTTGAATTCATGTTTGGCGAAACTTTCAAAAAGTACTCATGGAGAAAAAATATTTTTTCAGATTTTGCTACTATTGACGAACAATTTTTTTTTTTTTTAAAATTGATATTAGAGCAATAATTTTGTGTTTGGCGAATTTTTTAAAAAGTGCTTCTAGAGAAAACTATTTTTTTTAAGCTTTTGCTAGTATTCACAAATAATTTTTGCTTTTAAAAATGTTTGATCAGACACATCAACTTTTTAAAATAAGTATTTTCTTATAACCAATTTTAGCTTTCAGTAAACTTAATCAAACAAATTATAGGTTGTATATATTCTACCATTCGTGTAATGTATTTTATACCATCATGTCACCTTTAGTTTATTTATTCTAGAAAATACTCTTTCCTATTTATAAATAAAATTATAAATCCATATATAGTTTTAAATTTTTTTATCCATAAATAATATATTATTTCAATGATATGATTACATGATAGTATAAAAAAACATAAAATAACAATATATATATATATATAAGGGATAAGGCTCAACTATCCCTAAACTATGACCAAAATCCCAAAGACATATCTTAACTAAACTAAGATCCTATTACTTACCCTCCCCCCTGTTGAATAAATGATTCAAACAAAAGAAGAGAAAAGTTATTGCAGCTTTCTTTTAGTATTTTATTGGACTTTGACTTAGTCTAGGAGAGTTGTAAGTTGGTCCTTAAGTTTCTCTTTTTTGTTGAAAGCACTACTGAGCTAGTGCTCTTTTAATTCTGCATTTTAGTTGGGTTGTAAGCCTATTAAAAAGGTATCATTGATGATGAAGATAACAAGAAACAGAACCTTACAGTTCAAGAACACTTTCTGCCTGCTAGTTTTTTTTTTCCTTTCCAATATTTAGGTTTTTAAGTGAGCTTGAGATCTGTGTTCTCCAATATTTGTGGTATCAGAGCACGCTTAGATTTAGGCGACCTATTAACAGAAAAACACCATGGCTTCCAATGGAAGTTCTCTAAACATATCTCAACCAGTGATGAAGATAACAAGAAACAGAAGCTTACAGTTCAAGAACACTTTTTGCCTGCTAATTATTTTTTTTCCTTTCCAATATTTTGGTTCTTGAATGAGCTTGAGATCTGTGTTATCCAAAATTTATGGTATCAGATCACGCTTAGATTCAGGCGACCTATTAACAGAAAAACACCATGGCTTCCAATGGAAGTTCTCTGAACATATCTCAGTCAGCCATACCCATTTTTACGGGACAAAGCTATCAGTTCTGGAACATCAAGATGAAGACTTTATTTAAGTCTAAAGATCTTTGGGAATTGATAGAGACTGGGTATGCAGATCCGGATAAAGCGTAGCGACTGAAGGAAAACTGAAAGAAGGACGTAAAGACATTGTTCTTCATTCAACAAGCAGTCCATGAGACAGTGTTTTCCCGAATTGCAGCAGCCACCACTTCAAGGCAAGCATGGAGAATTTCGCAAATAGAATTTCAAGGCTCATCAAAGGTAATAGTTGTAAAACTTCAAATTCTTCGACATGTGTTTGAATCTTTAATGATGAAAGGAAATGAACCTGTGCAAGATTTTTTGTCTAGAACTGTCACCCCCCGAGCCTACACCCTGGGCGGGACCGGAGACCATTGCTGGCCCCAAGCGAACCCTTGGCCTGGCTTTCTTAACTCAGCGAAAACCTAACTCAACAGAATAACTCAATGCCATGCAAAGACATAAAACAACCAACTGATAAAATCTGGCCAAAAAGGCAACTCGAGTCTCAAAATAGAATATTTACATATATACATAGATGAGAGACTCAATACTAACTGAATGACTGTCTATGAAGACTCTACAATACTGAGATGGATGTTGGGACAGACCCCGCAACATCCTAATAGAACAAAACTAAGAGAGCAACATAACCGAGTCCTTCGGAAAGCAAGGAGGTTCACCACTGACTCTGGAATGCTCAACTGGATCAACGGTGTGCTGGATGCTGATCCTGAGTACCTGCGTCTACATCATAATAAGATGTAGGCCAACTGGCATCAGTACATTGAATGTACGAGTATGCGAGCTGGAAACTA
>JAJOOF010008512.1:0-18572 GCA_029582545.1 Solanum lignicaule | reverse complement strand
ATGGAGTTCTAGAGAGAACTTTTAGGAGAGAAGGGTTTTGTTTTTGAAGAATGAATTCTAAATGGAGGTTTAAATGTTTTAATACACTTAAAATACCTAAAAACACTAAAACCAACCATCCATGCATTTAATTGGCCAAGGGTGGAATTTACCAAACCACCCTTTGCTTGACCGAACACATGACAACAAAACATGTGAGACTTACGAAACCCCCACCTACGGACCGTAGGTGGGGTGACAGGACGTTCTGTCAGTCCTTCGTTGGTGACTGAGACTTGGCCATGGGAGCTAAGGCTCCCTAGGCTAAGTCTTGGCTTACGGTGTGGACTTACTGGACGTAAGTGGACTTACTGGCTGTAAGTCATGGCCGTAGTTCACCACTTTACTGCAGTTTGGGGTCTAAACTAAGGGTCCTCCTCAAGGACCCTTAAGGTGGTCCTTAGGGAGTTGTACCCGGACATGTAACCCCTAAACATACCAATCTATGTGTGAGAGTCACCTCTACATGATTTAGACCTCAAACAACACACGAAACTCCAATGACAACACACTAGAACATACTAGCACCAAAAGACTTGTTTCCAAACGTCATGGTCGTCCCTTGACGTTTGACCTCAAAACTCTTCAAACTAAACTTTAAAAGCCAAAAATCATCATTTTAACAAGTTACCAACTTCCAAAACACATGCCAAGCTTTAGTTCTTCCTATTTCATTTCAGGGTCGTTAGATTATCCCCCACTTGGGAACATTCGCCCTCGAATGACAATTAAAACACATTAAAGGGTATCAACTCAAGACTAGAAGCCCACATTCATGCATACATCATTATAAACATCACACATAGCTAGGAGGAACATCAACTCCACATAAACAAGGTTAAAACAACTTCATGCAATTCAAGAAAGTGGGAATACATTTACCAACTTCTTATGCATCAAATCTTACCATTTCTCATTTTATTGGAGGAACTTCCTTCTCCAAATCACAACATGCTGATTATACAACCATTAGGCACATTATGAAATTTCTCATCAAAGCACATTATGCAACTTCTTCATAAGACACATTTAGGCATGTTCACAATTTCACCTCATGAAACAATTAGACAACTCATACTAAATAAACATTAACATGAGGAATATATAACATAAAGACTCATTTTTCTCATTTAACAAGAATTCAAATAGAACATGCATAACATAAGGAGACCATGGAAACTTATAACCACACACGACTCTAAAACATGTAACAAGCTACTAGGAACTCTTCGTCTTAGGCTTGAATAGGCACATAAAGAAAGAGGCAAGGATACCAACACTTCTCAACAACATTACTACTCAACATACCATCCCCCACTTAAGGGTAAACCCATCTAAGGTCAACATGACATAACATAGGAACCTCAACCGAGGCATTCACAACTTACAATAAACCATCAACTTACCGGTACCTTTAACCTAGGAAGGTCCACATTAAGCAACTCTTGCTTAGTTAGGGATTTTGAACTTTGAAAATACCAGAATTTGGGAACTCCAAGAATGGATGAAAACTATGATACCCCAATGCCAAAAGCTTGCCTTCAATGGTGCAATTGGAGACTTTCCTTGAAACCCTAGGTTGAACCCTTCTTCTTCAAGATTTCTAGAGAGAGAACTATTTGGGAAAGAAAGACTTGTTCTTCCTTTGAAATATTTGAGAGAATGACTTGAATAGGTTGAATATATATCAAGATAAAATATATATGAAAAGACCCAACTGACCCTGACTTTCAGATGACACGAACATCCAGATAGAGGCCCACACGAGCTGTCTTAGGGTCCACAAACCGTCTGGGCAGTCGTGACCCTAGACCAGTGGCTTGAGGGATTCTTCCTTCCTTCATGGCCACCACCACGATCAATTTGGCTCTTCACGAGCTATCTAGGTGCTCATGAGAGGAGCCTGGCCTTGGGGAGGACACTGTCCACTTCACCACGGGCATCACCACGAGTTGTGGTGCCCGTCACAGCTCGTGAAGGGCACCATGAAGGGTGCCATGGCTTAGTGAAGGGCTGGTGACCTCACACTTATCTCTCTTTTCCAAGTTTCTTTATTCCGGGGTGTTACAAGCCATGAAGGCTCAAGCCAATAGGGAGGTTGTTGTCCTCATTAACCGAAGTACGGCGGCTACTAGAGTGAGATACTTCACTAGAATGACTTCACTGGAGTTTCATGGTTCTAAGGTTGAGATAGACCCTCAAGAGTTCATTGATCAAGTGTATGGGGGTGTTGATGATCATGGGAGTGATGCAGGTAGAAAAAGAAGGAATTGGCTGCTTATCAACTTATGGGTGATTCTCAAATATGATTCAACTAATGGAAAGATGAGAGGGTGGAAGATGCAAGTCTTCTAGATTATGAAAAGTTTAAAGCTGCTTTCATTGATAGGAAAGGGAAAGGTGCTTGAATTCATCAACCTTCATCAAGGATGTACGAGTGTTAAGGAATATGCTTTGAAATTAATGCAATTGTCTCGATATGCTCCAACTATGGTCACCGATCCTAGGGAAAGAATGAGGAAGTTTGTTTTAGGTATGTCTGTAATGGTGGTTAAGGAATGTCGTACCGCTATGGTTATCAGTGATTTGGACCCGATGATGGTGACTTTTCACATTCAGGGTCCGAGAGACATGGTCATTCTAAGTTTCAACAAAGATTTTCTAGCCAAGGTTCCTTCAACGCTCCTTCTAAGTTCAACAAAGATAGGGTGCCTAACCCTATGCCTAATGAGGGAATGGTGGTAAATCTTCATTGTCTACTTGCTCCACGTGTGGGAGAAAGCATGATGGTTAATGTCTAGCTTGCTCTAATGCATATTTTGGTTGAGCCAAGACGGATCACAAGATAAAGGATTGTCCCTCAGTTGCTAAGAATGATGGAGATAATCGTCGACTGGTTCCACCTTACCCTTCATCTGGTTCTAGTGATAATCAGAAGCAAAACTAATTCTATGCACTTCAGACTTGTCATGAGCAAGAGAGTTCTCCTGATTGGTTACTTGTATGTTAAAACTATTCCAACACGATGTTTATGATTTATTTGACCCCGGTGCTCCTTGTCTTTTGTGATGCCATATGTTGCTATGAGGTTTGATATTCTTCCGGATGAGTTGTTAGAACCTTTTTCTGACTCTACTTTTGTTGGTGATTCTCTTATGGCTAAGAGGGTCTACAGAAAGTGTCTTGTTTCCTTATCACATAGAGTCACTCATGTTGATCTTGTAGAGATTAATATGTTAGATTTTTATGGTTGCATTCATGTTATGCTTCTATTGATTGTAGAACCCATGTAGTCAAGTTTCAATTTCCAAGTGAACCCATCCTAGAATGGAAAGGGGGAAATTCTATGCCTAAGAGTCAGTTTGTTTCATGTTTTAAAGCTAGAAAGATGATTTATAATGGTGCATATACCACCTTGTTCAGGTTATGGATATGGATTCTGAAGCCCCTACCCTTGAGTCAGTCCCCATTGTTAACGAGTTTCTGGAAGTGTTCCCCGATGATTTACCCGGTGTTTCTCTTGAGAGGGAAATAGACTTCGGTATTGACCTTCTCCCAAATACACAACCTATCTCTATCCCTCCTTATCATATGGCTCCAATGGAACTGAAGGAATTAAATGAGTAATTGATAGATTTATTGAGTAAGGGGTTCATCTAACAAAGTATCTCTTCATGGAGTTCTCCAGTTTTGTTTGTTAGAAACAAAGATGGTTTATCTAACACTCCAGAAACTAGTAGGCTAAACTAGAGCTTGACGTGAGGGTTAGAGTCTTAGATATAACTTCCCGTACCTTAAAATAAATGCTTACGTGTTAGAACATCAAGGTTCAACTGCTAAGGACCAACCATGGGTCCTTGAGGAGAACCTTTAGAAGGCTGCTTGGGCAGTGACCTACAAGGGCAACCCACGCCACGCAAGTCCTCCAACACCTCGTGGGTGAGGGGTCGTAGTCAAGGCCACATGAACCATGTCCCAGAACCCCTACCACAATTCACCATCATGGGTCATGGGTCATGGGTCCTACCACGGTCCACCAGTGGTGGGCGTAGATAGGGCCTGGGAACTGCCTTTTGGCAGTTGGGTCTAGAGGCATTTTAGGGTTTTCAATTTTTAATGAATATTAAGTGACGCCATTTTACACTAAATTATACTAACTATATAAGGTTTTTATGTCACTAAATTTAGTCATCTTTACCATAATTCCAAATCTTGAAAGAAAGACCCAAATCCTCTCCAAAAATTCTCTCTCTAGAACTCCAAGGAAGAAGAAGAAGAAGGAAGGTGAAGCTATGGTTGAAGGAGAAAGAGTTTATACTAACATTCATTGGGATTTATAGCTAAATGGTAGCTCTTCATCCATGGATAGAATTCATTCATGGAGCCCCTTAAAAACCTCTAGTTTCAAAGCTAGAAATCCCAAAAATTAGGGTTTAACTTCACTCTGATGGATTCCTTTTAAATTTGTTTTTAATGATTGAATTATGTTTATTATGGATATGTTGATGATTTCATATGGTTTTATGTTGAATTCATCAAGAATCCATGAATTCCCCTATTTTCCCAATTTGAATCTTAAAGTGTGGGTATTGATTGATGTAAGTAGAATACGATAGAATTATGCATGCAGTAATTGAACTACTTGAATTATGTTATCATCAATGTCTAATGTAGTAATTCTATATGTGTTGATGAATTATGATCTACGGTCCTTGAAGGGCAATGTATGATAATTATGCATGATTATGAGGGTTATGTATATGCTTTAAGAACACTTTGAGAGTAAAGTGAATATGATTATGATCTAGTTGTTGTTGTGTTGGAAGGTCATCATCATATACACACTTCTGTATGATTATGATTTGATGTGAAATGTTTTCTCACAGTATGATGATTCTAAGGTTGAAAGGCTATTCTCACCAATTGAATCTATGAGCTATAGTATGATTTCTATTGGATTGAGTGTCGAGAAATTCTTCCATGAGTATGAACTTAAGTCAAGACTTAATATGAACTCCATGAGAATTAATGCTTAGCACTGAGTGTATATTGATATGATATGGAAGCCCTCACGATAGTAGAGGCTGGGTTTCTAGAAGCAATCTCTTGGGATGGAAGCCCTTATGTTAGTAGAGGCTGGGATTTCTAGTAGCAATCCCCTTATCCCATAAAGTATGTTCCCTCATAGGTCTTTAGCTAGTGGATCCACCTAAGATAAGAGTATGGTTCTACCTTAGGCAAGTAGGACAACCCTTTTTCGGTGTGGGGTAGACAACGGATTCCATGATTAAGCTCACATGGTTTATGTCGATTAAGGCTTATTACCCTTTATGATAGTATGAACAAGAAGATGAATTATGAACTATAGTTACTCAAGAAGCTTTACTTAAGTATGGGTGGAATTATGGGATCTTATCCATGGATTGCACAAGCATACTTTGAGAGTATTTATGATATGTTTCTCTTGTGGTATGATGATCTATGAGTTGATTATGCTTATAACTTATGTCTTTCCACTATCTTCAAAATGATGCTTTAATTTAGTAAATTGCATGCATTCAACTAAAATGTCCTTTTTAGCATGTTTCAATGTTTTTATGCATGGCTATCATACTTGGTGAATATTTGTACTAACCCATATTTTCCTATACTTTTCCCAAGTGTAGGGTCCGGTTCTTAAGGTGGTCATCATTTGATTCAAGCTTGGATTCGACTATTCTCCTAGCTTGTGGTGAGTACTCATGATTTGAGGATGTGTGTTTCATTTCGAGTATTTCATTTTCGGGCTATGTTGTATGGGCGTGCCCCTTTTCTTTAGAACTATTGTAATAGATGTATACATTGAGACAAGTCTAGATTCCGCTTGCTTTTATAAAAGACTTCGATTGTATGGAAAAAGTTTTAAATTTCTGCATCATTTCTATTTATTTTATGTTATGATATGCTAAGTGGCTTATGTTAGGCCCTTCGGGGTCTAGTACGCCATGTTACATCTAAGGTGTACCTCGGGTCGTGACAGTTCACTTCGTATGTGTATTGACCATCGGCAATTGAACAAGGTTAATGTTAAGAACAAATATCCTCCCTCAAGAATAGATGATTTGTTTGACCAACTTCAAGGAGCAAGTTACTTCTCTAAGATTGACCTTTGCTCGGGTTATCACCAATTGAGGGTAAAGGAAGATGACATTCTGAAGATAACTTTTCAAACTCAGTATGGTCATTATGAGATTTTGGCAATGTCGTTTGGTTTGTCTAATGCTCCGTTGGCATTCATTGATATGATGAATAAGGTGTTTACACAGTACCTTGACATGTTTGTGATTGTGTTCATTGATAATATATTTATCTATTCGAGGTGTGAAGACAAGCATATCGATCATTTGAGGATTATGTTGCAAGTCCTCAAGGACCAACAACTCTTTGCAAAGCTTAGCAAATGCGAGTTTTGGCTAAGAGACGTGGATTTTCTTGGTCATATTGTTTCTGGTAAGGATATTGAGGTAGATCCTAAGGAGACAGATGCGGTTAAGAGCTAACCTAGAACTATATCCCCTTCAGATAATAGAAGTTTCTTGGGTTTGGATGGTTACTATAGAAGGTTTGTTGAAGGATTTTCTTCAATTGCCTCTCCGTTGATGGCCTTGTCCCAAAAGAAGGTTAAGTTTATATGGTTCGAAGCATGTGGAAAGAGTTTTCAAGAATTGAAAGATAGGCTTACCTTCGCTTCGGTGTTGACTTTACCGGAAGGAACCGATGGATTTGTTGTTTATTGTGATGCTTCAAGAATTCGGTTAGGATTTGTCCTTATGCAAAATGGGAAAGTCATTGCCTATGCTTCAAGGGAACTTAAGATTCATGAAAATAATTATCCCACCCATGACCTTGAACTGGCAGCAATTGTGTTTGCTCTAAAGATTTGGAGACACTACTTATATTGTGTTCAAGTAGATGACTTCACTGACCACAAGAGTTTGAAATATGTGTTTAAGAAAAAAAGATCTAAATCTTCTCCAAAGAAGGTGACTTAAGTTATTAAAGGATTATGACATAGATGTTCTCTATCACCCCGGTAAAGAAAATGTGGTGACGGATGCTCTTAGTCCGTTATCAATGGGCACTATTTCTCATATAGAGGATGATAAAAAAGAGTTGGTTCAATTGGCCTGATTTGGTGTTCAGTTAGTTAACTCTACTAAGGCGGTGTTATGGTTCACAATGGTTTAGAATCATCTTGTGTGACAGATGTGAAAGCCAAGCAAGGTCGTGATCCGACTTTGGTAGAATTGAAGGAAACAGTGCTTAAACTGTCTGTATGTCCGTAGAGGCTTTCTCCCAAGGGGGAGATGGTGTGCTTAGGTATCAAGGTCATTGTTGTGGTCCCAATATAGATTAATTGAGAGGATAGATCTTATCAGAAGCCCATAGTTCTTGATATTCCATTCACCCGAGAGCCACCAAGTTGTACCGTGACTTGTGGGAGATCTATTGGTGGAATGGGATGAAGAATGATATTGCGGAATTTATGGCTAAATGTCCTAATTATCAACAAGTGAAAGTTGAGAATCAAAATCATGGAGGTTTATTACAAAATATTAACATTCATACTTAGAAGTGGAAAGATTTGAATATGGAGTTCATTGTTGGTTTACCATGCACTCGACGACAACATGACTCCATTTGGGTTATTGTAGATCGAATGACGAAATCGGCTCATTTCATACCCATCAATTTTTTTATTCGGTGGAGGACTATGCTAAGATTTATTTGAGAGAAATGGTTAGGTTGCATGGAGTGCCCCTATCTGTTATCTCCAATCGTGGTACCCAATTTACTTCTCAGTTTTCGAAGTCTTTCCAAAAGGGTTTGGTACTCGTGTTAAGCTTAGTACGACCTTTCATCTACAAACCGATGGGCAAGCGGAGTGTACTATCAAAAATTTGGAAGATATGTTGAGAGCATGTGTAATTGACTTTAAGGGTAATTGGGATGATCAGTTGACTTTGATCAAATTTGCGTATAATAATAACTATCACTCAAGCATTGTAATGACTTCATTTGAAGCTCTATATGGTAGGAGGTGTAGATATCCTATAGGCTGGTTTGAAATGGGTGATGTTTCCTTGATACGTCCCGAGTTGGTACATGAGGCTATGAAGAATGTTTGGCTTATTAGAGAGTTTGAAAACGGCTCAAAGTTAGCAGAAGTTCTATGCCGATGTTAGAAGAAGAGATCTTGAATTCTATGTGAATGATTGGTTCTATTTTAAAATTTTACCCATGAAGGGTGTGATGAAGTATGGAAAGAAAGGGAAGCTTAGTCCCCATTACGTGTGATGTAAAATGGATTACATCAAGTCTATCCATTCACGAACTTCAATTCCTTGATTGAGTGTTCACAAGGATGGAGGTTGTTTGGCATGTATGGATGCTAAGGAGGGAGTTCCATTCCTTGCATGGGAACATATACACCTTGAAGGAGCTCCCAGTTGGGCAACACCATGCTTGGATCATACTTTTATGCATTGCTATCATACTTGGTACATTTTTCTACTAACCTTACTCTTGCCTATATTCTTTCAAATGTATGGTCCGACGTTCTAGATTCGCCACTCCATGGCTAGTGGTCATTTAGTTGATATTAATGATAGGTGAGTCCTCATGTTTTGATGACCGAGCCTTTATTTCATCATTTCTTTACTTTTAAGTATTGTATGTGATGTACGGGTTACGTCTTGATTACTCATGATGTACTAGATGGCTTTGAGACTATGCTAGACTTCCACTTCGTTTTGTAAGCTCTTATGTGAAATTGTCTTTAAAACTCTATAAATTGTCTATTGCTTTGTATGATGCATGCTAAGTGGATTGTGTAGGGCCTCTCGGGGTCCTATACGCCATGTTGCGCCTAGGCCATGCTTTAAATCGTGATATTTTTTTTATCTCAAAATTCAATTTATCAAAGTGGTGAAGGCGGTACAACTCCCGTCAAAACAAGTTTCAAAGAGTAAAACGTCTAAAATAATTTTTTTTCATAAATAGTAGCAAAAATTGATACGTGAATTGGGATCATATGACAAAATACATGTGAATGATTACCAATGCAATGTATGCCATCACCAGCATCTAAGGAATAATAACTAAACAATTGAATGTACATTACCAATGCTACGTTACACCTAGAGCATAGAAAACTAACCTGATATCCAATTGGACTTCGACGAAGGCCTCGTCCCCAACAATATACCAACATTCTAACCAGTCACAAATGACATGATCTCCATAGCTCACGAAATAAAGATATTCATTAAGATTCGACAACCAAAAGAGGAACTAAAGAATCTTTGGCTTAATCTTAAAATACTACTCAGATAAACACTAAATACATCTGATGCAAACCTACAACTATAACAAATAACTCAGGTCCCATGCACTAGGGGAGAGTACCAAACAGTAGCAAATACTGTAGAGAGAAACCAAATTAACTAAAGGAATGATTGAACGCAATCTAAGGCATTTTGGTCACCAACTATTTTAAAGCCTCAAACGTCAACTCTAATAGAATACCTACAAAAAACTATGCCATAAGTAAGGAACCACTAGCCTAAGCTAAGGATTCCGCAATCCAATACTTGCTTAAGGCTCCTATGAGAATCAAAGAAATAGGATTAATGTAGAAAGCCTAAACCCGGCACAAACAATCCCAATTCACATGCAATCTATGCTAAGCATAATCTCATACAACAAAGTCTAAAAGAAATTAGACCGTAGCCTATCTGAAAGTTGAACTGCAATCTCCAACCATCCATGACTTGTCCGCCCCTTATTCACATTCTCCAAATACATGATTCTATCAACATTGTAAACTACACATTATCATGATACTTTCAACATCAGGTCAAAAATAGGACCATGTGATGCATTAACAAAATTCAGAAATTGAACCTGTCATTAGATCTCTTACAACTCTAGGAACTTGTGCCAAAATTTTTGGCACAATTTGTGCTAAAACAAACAACCAAAAAATCCCTACAAATTTAAAGAGTTAAAAACCACCATTAAAGGAGAGAAAAGAGGTTTTAGAACAGGAAATTACCACATAAATGAGTCGAAATTGAGCTCCCAACAACTCTACTACAAACCCCCAACAATTCTCGACCCAACATAATGAAAACGAGCATAATTGAAGCTCTAAAGATCATGAAGTTGGAGTTTGAAATTTGGAAATGAGGTTGAGTTTTCTGGACTGGTCAGGATATACAAGAAAATTAAATGACCTCTACGAACGTGGGTCCTTGGCCACAATCATGGTAGTCAGCTGGATTGTGTAACCTCTGACCCTTCTCCGAAAACGTGAAACCAAGTCCATCAAAGCAAAGTGTCAGAAGCCCAATATTCTCTGAACATAGGAGCATGTCTCTAAATGTAAAGGTCAAGGCACCCAACACTTTGTGAATGCAACACCAGGCTCGCGAATGTGGAGAACAAAGTTAGTGGCCTCCATAAATGTGGCACTAGGTTGCTTGTGAATGTATAGACCAAGGCTGCATTTTAGACATAACCAAGATGGTTGTTTGAAATAAGCTCAGAAGCCTCGTCACCCAAACCAAAGGTCCTTCTAAAACAAACTCAACATTTCGAAGCTAACAAAACCATAAAAATTTCATTCTGATGCCATCTACCTGAAGTTTGATCAAAATCAATCGTTGTAACTTGAAAAGATCTACAACAAGAAAAACTTGTATAATAATCAAATGAATGATTGTCACAACCCACCGGTTCATCCTGGATGTAACATAGCGTACTTGACCCCGAATGGGTCTCATACAAGCCCTTAGCATATCATAACATAAAACAATAGAAAAGTACGGAAATTTTAAAACTTTATCCATACAATTGAAATCTTTATAAAACGCAAGCGAAAGTCTTACTACAGCTTGTCTCAAACAATCTATGACTATCAAACTAAAACTTTGGGATGCAGCCCATACGAAAGCTCTAAAGATAAAATGAAATGTAAAGAACATGGTGGTCAAGCCCTCTAATACTATGAGGACTCACCATAACTTCTCTTCTTGATCTACTATGATCCTCGCCATAAGGATGGGAGTTAATATCGCCAAACCCTACACTTTGTGAAAAATGTAGAAAATATGGGTTAGTACAAAAATGCACTAAGTATGATAGCCATGCATAAAAATCCTTTAAAATATGCTAAGAAGGACATTTTAGTTGAAATGCAACCAGTTTATCAAGTTTGAGAAATCATTATGCACATCAGTATAAAGCATAAGTCACAAGCATTTTCAACATATAGATCATCATAGCATGGTAAAAACATACCATAAGCACCCTCAAAGTCTACTTGTGCAATGCATGAGTAAGAGTCCATACTCCTACTCATATTAATTAAAGCTCCTTGAGTAGTCATAGTTCATAGTTCATGCTATCATAGTCAATACTTACATCATCACATAAAAATAGAACCATCTCATAAGTAAACCCTAAGTTATACTTGCGCAATGCATAGATGAAGTCCCATACCCCCATCTAGACTAAGTACCACTTTTAGGTCACCATAATCATACCTACCATTATTTGATCTCATCTATATTAATACTCATAGACAACGAAACCTTCACATTTACTATGTGATATCAAGGAAAGAAACTCATAACAACAATCCACATTAAGCATACTTCATTACATTTAGCCTTCATGTCAACATACTTAATAACATCATCATAAGCATATTATTTTCATAAATCATTACAATATAGAGGAACACATTGACGACTCTCAAAGCCTACTTGTGCAATGCATGGATGAAGTCTCATACCCCCACCCACACTAAGTAGTGCATTCTTGAGAAGACATAGTTCATTATCATTCATTATGGGGGAAAGCCTTAAACGACATAGACCATGTGAGAAAATCATGGAATTTCGGTGTTACCCACACCGAATAAGGGATTCATACTTGCCTAAGGTAGGACCGTCATTTAGCTTAGGTGGATCCACTAGGTAATAACCTATGTGGGCCATAGTTATGGGATAAGAAGACTGCTACTAGATACCTCGCCTCATCTCACAGATTAGCATCCATCTAAAGAGATTTGTTCTAGATACCCCGCCTCATCTCACAGATGAGTATCCAGTCGGTGCTTAGCGTTATTCCCCACGGAGTACTTAACATTCATTACATTAGTTCACTATTATGGGATAAAAAGATTGTTACTAGATACCCCGCCTCATCTTTCGGATTAGTATCCATCATCCCAACATTCATTCATAGATAGTTCATATATTCGAAGATGAGAATAGACTTTCAACTTAGAATCCATATACTGTGAGAAAAGCCTTTCACAACATGTCTTCATCATTCATTAGTGTATAATTTAGAATAGACTTTCAATCAACACATCACCATTAACATAATCATAGAATTTCATTGCTAAGTGTGTGTGAGAATAGCCTTTCAAGAACACCACCATTACATGCTAGTCCTAATTACCTAATTCTCATAATATTCATAAAGCATGTGCATAAACATCAAGATCATACAAAATCTCATAATTTGCCCTTCAAAGACCATGAATCATAATTCACCAACACACCTAGAATTACTACCATTAGGCATGGATCATAACATGATTCAAATAACTAAACTACTACAAGAACAATTTCATAGTATTCACCTTACTACGATTCACCCATATTACAAAGTCATAAATTAGAGTTATGAGGAATTCATTGATTCATGGGAGATTTTATCATAAAACCTCCATAAAACAGCAATTCAATCATAATATAGGATAATTAAATCATTGAAAATGTTTTTAGAAAGAATCCATGCCTTGGAGTGAAAACCCTAGGTTTTGGAGACTTTTCTACTTTGAAATTGAGAGTTTGAGGACATGGATGAAAGCATTCCATGAATCAAAGACTACCATGCCTTAGATGAAGATTCCTCATGAAATTGGGTGGAAAAGATGACTCCTTGAACCCTAGACTTAAACTTCTTCTTCTTTTTATTCAATGGAGATTTTAGTGAGAGAAATATTTGGGAAGGAATGAGTTTATTTTGGCGTCTTGAAGGAATGAAATAGTTGACTTAGTTTAGGGGTCTATTAGGTTTATATAGGTAGTCTAATTAGTATAAAACAACCCTACTTAATTAATTAAATAACCCTAAGCCCCTCCCTTAACCCCAACTTAAAAACTAAAATACCAAAACTGCCACCATCCTTGAGACCTCACCCACAGACCGTGGGTAGGTCCATGGACCATTTTGGTCAATCGTGGATGATGGTCTGTGGCTAAGAAAATAGGGGAAGGTCCAGCCTTGACTCACGACCCTCAACTAGGGGATGTAGGTCCATCCACGGATCATGGATGCCCTTCGTGGGTAGGCTGCCTTCTGACAACTTTTTAGGCTGTCTCAAGGTCCTCAAGGACCCTTGGTTGGTCCTTGAGGGGTCGTACCTTGACGTCTACACACAAAAACACTTATATTGAGTACCGGAGGTTATTTTACGACTCTAACCTTTATGTTAAACCTAAATTTTGCTACTATTTTACACATTAGGCTCTAGCTTAGATTACTAGTTTTCCGGAGTGTTACATTATCTCCTACTTGGGGGCATTCGTCCTTGAATGACGATCTAGAAACCTTACGTAATTAAAGACTCAAGACTAGCAGCCCATCATGCATGAAACACCAAATAATGCACATTTTAAAGGAGGAAACATCAACTCCATTTCAACATACTCAATGCAACACAAGGAAGTAGGAACTACTTCTAACAACCCATTATGCATGAAAACTTCATCATTTCAACATTCATAGGAGGAACTACCTTCTCCAACTCAAGGCATGCTCAACATAATATCATGAAGCAAATTATGCAATTACTCTCAAAATCACACTAAAGCATATTCATCAATCATCTCATAAAGTCAAATAAGCAATTCAGATTAGATGCAAAACAACATGAGGAACATAAATCCTGAAAACTCATTTTCTTTCTAAACATAAATTTCTCAAGAACATGCATAACATAAGGAGATCATGGACACACATAAATCACACATGACTCCAAATCTTGAAACAAGTCACAAGGAACCGTTTGTCTCAACCTAGAATAGGAATAGGAGAAAGAGATAAGGATATGGGGACTATCAACAATTTTTTTTGTCTAAGAGTACCATCTCCCCCTTGGGAGCAAGCCCCCTACAAAAACAAGTACTAATTCTTTCAAGAATTCTCAATGCATAGTCAAAACTTATAATAGCCTTACCGGGTTCTAAACTTCTCAAAGTCACTACACCTCTGAAGGTGAGAATTTCAAGCCAATCCAAATCATGAACATCAAGAAAACTCAAAGACCTTTCTATTTAGGCACACCATCTCCCCCTTGGGTGTACGCCTATAAGAACTCTTCTAAGTATCATATCTTTCGATTCTAAGGTCAGAGAAAGTCAATTCTAAACTATTTCAACTCATATTATCACCTTTGGTGGGACCTACCAACCAATCATATTCAAGTTTTATCTAAACATCCTATTCAAAATGACCATACTCAACATCAATCTTAAAGATAACTAGTTCTTTGATGTTGTTCAACACTTGAACTCTTCTTATTTACCCAACTAGGTGGCACATACCTTCCTCAAAATACATCTTATAAACATCATGCATGCCTAGTTCTTAAGACAAGTCTACTCATAGGTTCTCATACATCCTTTACCCTTAAGCAATTCTATTCATCAAATCTTCCAACTTACCCAAAACTCACAATGGCCAAGTAGAGTTCTACCATCATTAACATAAAACAACTACAAAGCTCATTCATAACAAAGGTAACATCAAAGTCTAGCATCTCAAGTTCTATCTAGTCACATAGTCATAATTTGGCATCACAACCAACACTTTCTCCCTCTTTCCTTGTAGCATGAGCCCTTCATCAGATAAGGAGTAGGAGAGAGACCTTATAGAGTTAAATTTTTATGGCACAACTTAGAGAATGAAGAAGTGAGATTTCCTAACATCCAATAGCCTCTTATTCATAAATATGGCGCGCTTCACATTTATGAACAAGAATCTACTAGATGTCATTTGAGACAATCCTAGAACCATTCTAAAACCTTGTGCTCTGATTACCAAGTTTGTCACAACCCAGGGGTACACCCTAGATGTAACATGGCGTACTTGACCCTGGAGAGGTCTCATACAATCCCTTAGCATATCATAACATAAGATAATAGAAAAGTACAGAAGTTTATAAACTTTATGCATACAATCAAAGTCTTTATAAAATACAAGTGAGTCTTAATACACTTTGTCACAAACCATATATGACCATCAAACTAACACTTTGGGACGTAGCCCATACAAAATCTCTAAACATAAAAGGAAATGTAAAGAACATTGTGGTCAAACCCTCGAAAACTATGAGGACTCACCATAACTTCTTTGCTTGATCTACTATGAACCTAGCCACGAGGATGGAAGTCAACATCACCAAACACTACACTTTGTGAAAAATGTAGAAAATATGGGTTAGTACAAAAATGCACTAAGTATGATAGCCACACATAAGAATCCTTTAAAATATGCTAAGAAGGACCTTTTAGTTGAAATACGTGCACTTTATCAAGTTTGAGAAATCATTATGCACATTAGTATAAAAGCATAAGTCACAAGAATTTTCAATACGTAGATCATCGAAGCAAGATAAAAACATACCATAAGCACCCTCAAAGTCTACTTGTGAAATGCATGAGTAAGGGCCCATACTCCTACTCATACTAAGTAAAGCTCCTTGAGAAGTCATAGTTCATAGTTCATGCTATCATAGTCAATACTTACATAATCACATAAAAATAGAACCATCTCATAAGTAAACCTAAGTTATACTTGTGCAATGCGTAGATGAAGTTCCATACCCCCATCTATACTAAGTACCACTTTTAGGTCACCATAATCATACCTACCATTCTTTGAACTCATCTTCATTAATACTCACATACAAGGAAAGCTTCATATTTACTATGTCATATCAAGGAAAGCAACTCAAAAAAACAATCCACATTAAGCATACTCCATTACCTTTAGCCTTCATGTCAACATACTTAATAACATCATCATAAGCATATTCTTTTCATAAATCATTATAACATAGAGGAACACACCATGACTAATCTCAAAGCCTACTTGTGCGATGCACGTATGAAATCCCATACCCCGACCCACACTAAGTAGTGCATTCTTGAGAAGCCATAGTTCATTATCATTCATAGTGGGGGAAAGCCATAAGCGACATAGACTATGTGAGCAAATCATGGAATTCCGGTGTTACCCACACCGAATAAGGGATTTCTACTTGCCTAAGGTAGGACTGTAAATTGATCTTAGGTTGATCCGTTAGCTAATAACCTATTTGGGCCATAGTTATGGGATAAGGAGATTGCTACTAGATACCCCGTCTCATCTCATGGATGAGCATCCACATTAAGAGATTGCTACTAGATACCCTAACTCATCTCACACATGAGTATCCATATTAATCAATATCCACTCGGTGCTTAGAATTATTCCTCACGGAGTACTTAACATTTATTACATATGTTCACTATTAAGGAATAAAAAGATTGTTACTAGATACCTCACCACATCTCTCGGATGAGTATCCATCTCATCCCAACATTAATTCATAGATAGCTCGTATATTCGAAGATGAGAATAGCCTTTCAACTAAGAATCCATATATTGTGAGAAAAGCCTTTCACAACATGTCTTCATAATTCATTAGTGTATAATTGAGAATATCCTTTCAATCAACACATCATCATTAACATAATCATATAACATCATTCATACTTCATTCTTAAGTGTGTGTCTGTGAGAATAGCCTTTCAACAACACCACCATTACATCCTAGTCATAATTACCTACTTCTCAAAGTATTCATACAGCATGTGCATAAATATCAAGATCATACAAAATCTCATAATTTTCCCTTCAAGGACCATGAATCATAATTCACCAACACACCTAGAATTACTACCATTAGGCATGGATAATAACATGATTCAAATAACTAAACTACTACAAGAACAATTTCATAAGATTCACCTTACTACAATTCACCCACATTACAAAGTCATAAATTAGGGATATGGGGAATTCATGGATTCATGGGAGATTTTATCATAAAACCACCATAAAGCTGCAATTCAATCATAATATAGGATAATTAAATCATTGAAAACGTTTTTAGAAAGAATCCATGACTTGGAGTGAAAACCCTAGGTTTTGGAGACTTTTCTACTTTGAAATTGAGAGTTTGAGGACATGGTTGAAAGCATTCTATGAATCAAAGACTACCATATCTTAGATGAATATTCCTCATGAAATTGGGTGGAAAATATGACTCCTTGAACCCTAGACTTCAACTTCTTCTTCTTCTTCTTCAATGGAGATTTTTGTAATGACCCGAGAGCACCCCCTAGTCGTTACCGGTGTATCCGACCTCTCAGAGTTCTTATACAAGCCCTTAGCATTCGTCATAAAATTGATCATAGAAAAATAGCGGAAAATTTAAAACTTTTCCATAATATAACACAAGACTTGAAAGTCACCTTATTTAAACCTTTAATACAAAATCGGAGTACTACGTCTCAAGGTAGCCATCTTAAAACATGACTACAACACAAAAGGGACACAACCCTTACAATACAAAAGAAACTACTATCTAGTACATAGAACTTAAGGAAACTCTTTAACATATAGATCCTTGAATCTTTAAGGACACACCCGAAGTTGGGAATAGTAAGCCAAGCTCATCACTTCTAGGAAAGACCCTTTAGCCACCACCACCTACACTTGGTGTAAAAAGATGAAGAAGAATGATGTTAGTACAAGAATGCACTAAGTATGATAACCATGCAAAACATGCTCTTAAAAGGACATTTTGTTGGAAACCACGCATCATGCCTTTTTAGAGAAACTTCAAGAACATTTAGCACAATAGGAACAATATAAACCACATACATCATCATACACATGGAAACCATTCAAAATAGCACCTAGAGCTACTTATAACATTTTAGGCACATTCAATGCATACAATACATTACCTTCCTCTTTATCTTAACTCCTTTCCTCAAGCAACCCTTAGGGAATACTTGGTGCAATGTATCACCTTAAGGTTACCAAGGGTGAACTTACATATAGCCTTCATCAATCCAACCACTGTATTCATAGAGTCATAAACACGCTATAAGACATAGTCTTCACATAGGAACCATCACTAAGACAACCCCCAAGTCACACTAGTGCAATGTGCAAGTAGCATCCCATAATACTACTCCCACCAAATGTTCCTAGGAAGCCACCATAGACTAGGCACGTCATATTCAAAAAGTCATAACTTCTTCATTTAACATTAGACATAAGACCAACATACTTCATAACATCATATAAGGACTCATTCCTTTACTACATCATTAGTCATAACCCATTTAGTTCAT
>JAJOOF010008511.1:0-20923 GCA_029582545.1 Solanum lignicaule | reverse complement strand
TTTGATTATGCTTATCGCTTATGGTCATTTTAATTGCTTCTGCGACCAAGGATGTGTAATGATATGCTATGAGGCTTGTTTGGGGTTCCTTCGGGTTCCCCATTCGCCGGTCACGTCTAGGCCCTAGGCTTGGGTCGTGACAATGTGTATATGAGATTATGCATGTAGTGATTTGACTACTTGAATTATGGTATTATCCATGTCTAATGTAGTATTTCTAGATATGTTGATTTGATATGAGCATTAACCTTTGAAAGGGTAAGATATGATAATGTGCATATTTTATGAAGGTTATGTATATGCTTTATGAACACTTCTGTGAGAGTAAAGTGAATCTGACTATGATGTAATGGTGGTGTTGTTGAATGGCGAGTCTCACACACACATTTATGCATAACTATGAATGACGAGACCATGATTATGATGATGTTGTTGTGATGATTGAAAGACTATTCTCATGAACACATAATGAACATGATGTGAAAGGGTTTCTCACATAATGAAGATTCTAGGTTGAAAGGATTTCTCACCTAATTGAATCTAACATGAAGACATGGACGGTGAAAGGTCATTCTCACGAATGATATAATGAGATATCCTAATGAAACAAGTTAGGACTTAATATGTACTCTATGGTAATTATGCTTAGCACCGAGTGGATATTGAAAATGAGATGAAAGCTTTTACACCAGTTGAGTCCGGCTTTCCAAATGGGTTTCCCAAAGTATGTATTTCATGAGATGGAGACCTTCTACCACATTTGAGTCCAAGTTTCTAGTAAAAATGTCTTTATCTTGTAATCTACGTGCCCCCGTAGGTTGTTTTTCTATGGGATTAACCTAAAGCTAACAAGCCATGGTCTTACCTTAGGCAAGTAGGACAATCTTTTTCGGTGTGGGTAACACCGGATTCCATGTAAGCTCACATGGTCTATGTGAGTAAGGCTAATTCCCACAAGGTCAAGTCTTGTATGAACTATGGTTACTCAATGATCTTTACTTAGCATGAGTAAGATTTATGGGGTCTTATTCACGCATTGCACAAGTATACTTTGAG
This sequence comes from Solanum lignicaule, assembly GCA_029582545.1. NCBI lineage: Eukaryota > Viridiplantae > Streptophyta > Magnoliopsida > Solanales > Solanaceae > Solanum > Solanum lignicaule. The sequence goes on along the minus strand of JAJOOF010008511.1, from coordinate 19,867 downwards.
CGTATTTATTGTATGTTCTCTTATGTTATGATGATCTATGTAATGAATATGTTTATGACCTATGCTTATGATGGATGCTTAACTTGGATTGTTGGTTAAGTTACTTTCCTTGTTATGTGTGACTAAAGGTGAATGTTCCCTTGTCTATGAGAAATAAGCTAATGATGAGATAAAAAAGGTAATAAAGATTAATGAGGACCTAAAGGGTGGGATTATGGGATCTTATCCATGAATTGCACAAGCTTTCCTTGAGGTGGCTTATGAAGTGTTTCTCTTATGTAATGTTGAACTAGGTGCATTGATTGTGCCTATGACTATCTTGTTATCTCTTATGCTTATAGCCTATGTCTTATGATTATGTCTCTTATGCTAATGACTTATGTTATTCTCTTATTATTAAGGTATATGTCTAATGTTGACTAATGCCTCTTATATGCTTATGTTGATGATTTATGCTAGTCATCATATTTAGTACATTATTGTACCCACACATACTTTTGCCTACATTCTTATCAAATGTAGGGTTCGGCGATATTGACTTCCATCCTCGTGGCTAGGTTCATCGTAGATCAAGAAGAGAAGTTTTGGTGAGTCCTCATAGCATCGAGGACTTGATCACCCTTTCCTTTTATGTCTTTCTTTTATGTTAGTACTATTGTATGGGCTGTGTCCCAAGAGTTATTCATAGTTGTTTTAGATGGTTTGAGACAAATGTTAAAGACTTCCACTTCATTTTATGAGACTTCGATTATATTGAAAAAAAGGTTTTAAAATTGCCGTACTTTTCTATTATCTTATGTTAAGATATGCTAAGTTGATTACATGGAGCCTTTTGGGGTTCTATGTGCCATGTTATATCTAGAAGGTACCCCTGGGTCGTGATAGTAACACCCCGTAGTTTAGTAGGACAACTAGGGTTAAGTATAAGGGCAACAAGAGCAAAGGAAATAGGGCAAGAGCCAAGGCAAAGGGGCAAGGGCCAAGGCTGCCCTAAGCTTTCCAAGACACTGCCCCATCTTCAAGACCACAACCACGTTCAGTGGTAAGGACCACGACTCGTGGTGTAGTCCGTGGGGGCTAAGGCAGTACCTACCTTGAGGTTTCCCTAGATGGCTAATCTTCACGAGCCACTTCATGATTAGTCGTGAAGACCACGACTCGTGGGAAGACCTGTGAAGATGAATTCAAATTGGGGAGGCCAAGACATGGTGGCCTAGACTATGGACCAAGGTGTATGGCTAGGACCACGACTAGTGGTGAGGATCATGGCTCGTGGAGGCTTCCGTGATACCTAGCACTAGGTTGCCCAATTAAGGGCATTTTGGGAATTTCCTCTTTAAGTGGGTATCAGGTGAGGTCGTTTTTCCTAGACTTTCTACACCTATATAAGCTATTTTAACCCTTTAAACTTACCAATTAAGTCATTATTTCCAAAATCCCAAAAGAATCCCCAAGTTCATCCTCTCAAGTATTTATCTCTCTAGAACTTGAAGAAGAAGATAGAGTTTGATGCTCGGTCAAGTTCAAGGCATCCAATCTCTAAGATTTTTAGGGCATTGTGATCAAGGTATGATAGCTCTTCATCCATGGACTTCTTTCATCCATGGACTTCCCTACTTTTCCCCAATTGTGAAGATGAAATCCCCAATTCTAGTTAGGGTTTCTTCTAATGCTGTGGGTTTTTATGAATATTGATTCCATTGAGTCGATAATGATTCTTTATGATTGAATTGTTAGTAAATTATTTTTTTAAGATGAAATTAAATATTTTCATGCCTAACCAATGTCTGGAGAGATTAAATTGAAGTAAGTGGGTTTTGTGCCTTGAAGGGGGAACTTGAGGATTTAGAGATGATCTTCTAGGAATGATGATATGTGTAGTAGATTGCTTTAGATTAGGGCATATAGATATGACTTGAATGAGGTTAAAATATAAAAGATGACCTATGATTAGTATTTATTGAGATTGGGGCTATATGATGACTTATGACTAGAATTTCTTAAGAGTAAAACATGTATAAGAAATTATGAGTAGACTTGTCTTAAGAGGTAGGCATATATGATGTATATGAGATGGAATTCTTTGATGGTAAATCATGAAATATGACTTATGATTATTAGGGCTTTTAGAGTAAAACTTGCATGATGAACTATGATTGTTGAGGCTTTGAGAGTAAAGCTAATACTATGAATGTTGCATTATAATAGAATTATTGCAGAAGGCCTTTGCCCACATAATCTATACCATGAATGCATGAATATATAATGTGAAAGGTTTTCTCACATAGAATGATTATAGATTGAAGGATTTCTCACATAAAATGAATCAAGCATGTTAGACTAGGATAGCTTGAAGTTGTGACATAAGATCCCTTCATGATTAGCTTGACTTGGTAAGACAAGACCATGCATGGTAGCTTCAGTAGAAGATCTTATATTGGTAGCCTTGGATTGAGAAATTGTACCCTTCCTAAGGTTAGATTGAACTAGCATAATAAAATGCTTGCATGATAGCATGATTTGGTGAGGCCAACCCATTTCATTGGTAGCTTGGATTGAAAAATCGTACCATTCCTTGTGTAGCTTGGACTTGCATGATAGTATGCTTTCCATGATAGCTTGGTCTAGCATGATGTGATGTTTTTCCTTTGTAGCCTTGAATTGGTAAATTGTAAGCATTCATGTATAATGAATTGTCTTGGAGTACTAAAGTGGTACCTTTCCATGAATGATGAAAATAGCTAGAAAGGGACAAGTCCCTAACTAATGTAGCCTTTTTCTGATGAATCATGGTTACTACAAGGAAGCATTGTAAGTATGTTTTATTTTGAGATTTTCTTGTATAATGCATGATTAGCTTGGATTGTTGCTATAGTTGCCTTCCTTGATAAGTTTGACTATAGGTAAATGTTCCTTTGTCTATGAAAAATAAGCTAAAGCTATGATTAAAAGATGATGAACATGAATGATGTCCCAAAGTGGTTATCTAGCATGGGTGAAATTTACAGGGTCTTATCCATGCATTGCACAAGTATGCTTTGAGGTTACTTATGAAGTGTTTCTCTTACGTTATGATGATTTAGATGCGTTGATTATGCCTACGACAATGTTGTTTTCTCTTATGCTCATAGCTTATGTCTTATGTTGACTAATGCTTATGTTATGGTCTTGATGATGTTATGCTAGCTATCATATTTAGTACATTTTGTACTAATGCATATGCTTGCCTAAATTCATATCAAATGTAGGATCCAGCGATATTGACTTCCATCCCCGTGGCTAGGATCTTAGTCAGAGCAAGGATTGAAGTTTTCGTGCATCATCATAGTTCTAGGAGATAGCCACCATGTTCTTTTGTCTTTCTTTTTATGTTTAGAACTTTTATACGGGCTGCGTCCCAAACACATTCATGTACAAGATGGTTTGAGACAAAATGTAATAAACTTCTGCTTGTGTTTATAAGAGACTTGATTGTATGGAAAAATGTTTTAAAATTTCTGCATCATTTCTATTACTTTATGTTATGATATGCTAAGGGACTTGTATGAGGCTTCTCGGGGTCTTGTATGCCTTGTTATATCTAGGGGGTACCCCTGGGTCGTGACATACCCTACATTTGCAAAAAAATATAGGTAAGAGTATGGGTTAGTACAAAATAATGTACCAAGTATGGTAGACATGCATAAAACATTTAAATCATGCTAAAAGGGACATTTTATTTCATGATATGCAATTAACCAAGCTAAAATATGATATAAAAATGTTAGAAAACATAAGTCATAAAAGCATGGTCAATGCAACCTAACATCATCTTTAGAACCTTTGAACTCATGTGCGATACTTCTTGATGTACCCTAAGTTCATTATTAATGTGGGGGATTAGGCTTAACCGACATAGAGACCATGTGATCTATAACATGATTCCCTGGTGTCTCCCACACCTTAAAGGGTTGTCCTACTTGGCAAGGTAGAACCATGAACTTCTAGTTTAAGTGGATCAACTAGCTTATGTATGTTAAAATAATCATCCTATGGGGGCACATATGTAATGGATAAGGAGATTGCTTCTAGAAACCCGACCTCTACTAACGGGAGAACCTCCATCTCAATATCCTCTTTGTGCTAAGCATAAATCCCACGGAATAGTCATCTCTTATTTGACCTCATTATTCATGGAAAGGCATCCTAGGATAACCAATCCAAGCTAGTTTCATTAGGATGGCTCGTATTCTTTGATTCAATAAGGTGAGAAACCCTTTCAACCTTAGAATCCTTTCTGTGTAAGAAAACCTTACACATCTTGCTCTTATGTGTACATGAGAAAATCCTATCAATAACACATCATGATAATTGGTACTTTACTCTCAAAGCACCCTTAAAATATTTCCATAAATTTCATAAGAAAATGCATAAGTCCATAATTTACCTCTTGAAGTTCAAAACCAACTTTCAATCATCAATACTTATAAAATATGGTATAGATATGAATTTCATCATAAATACATGTAAAGCTTTCAATACATGCTTAATTACATAAAACTCTTGCTTTATACTAAAATCCCACATCATATGATTCATAACTTGAAAAATGGGGATTACATGTGTTCAAGGATAAATCATCATAAAATCATCATATTTCATCAATTCATACATAAGAGATCATATTTCAATCATTTAAATAAATAATGAAAAGAACCCATGATAATTGATGAAAACCCTAACTTAATAGGGGAATTCTACCTTTTGAAATAGAGGAATTTGGGAACTCCTTGAATTGAAGGAATACATTGATGAAAACTATCACACCTTGAATCCAAATTCTAGCCTTCAATGGTGGAATTAAGCGTAAACTTGAAACCCTAGGTTGAATCTTTCTTCTTCTTCATGTTTCTAGAGAGAGAAATATTTTGAAGAGGGAATTGATCTTCTTTTGTGAATTTGGAAGAATGAAGAGAATGGGCTAAAATTTGGGGTTGAAAGTACTTATATAGGGGTCTTAGGGAAGGGTAAAACGACTTAGTATAGGAACTAATTAATTAGGAAAAGACCCCACTATACAGAAACATTAACTACCAGCATGACCCACAACTCAAGACTGACGGTCCGTGGACTGACTAACGGTCCATCCTGCAGACTCGTCATTGGTGGTCAGAGTGTTTTGGTTGACTGACTGTTTCCCTAGCCATAAGTCGTGGACCCACCGATGGTTCGTAGGTTATTGTCGTGGTTTCTGCCTTTCACAGTCTCATTGATACCTCTCAACGGACCCACCTATGGTCTGTGGTTGGCCTTGGTTGGATGGAACCTTGGAGTTCTAACATGCTCATTGCCCTTCCTCAAATCTGAGGTGTTACACCCTTGTTGAAGGTGTCAAGACTTTGGTAGAAATATTGCAAGAACATATTATCCGGCAGCCCAAGACTAGGACATTGTAGGAGTAGCTTTTTAAACCTCAAACCAAGTTTCATGAATGGGCTTACGATCAACCCGCTTAAAATTTGAATGTTGTCCCTCAACATCAACATCCTCGAGGGAGGAAAATTTGTTTCTAGAACACCTCTGCGAGATCCTCCCAAGAAGTAATTGATTCCCTTGATAGTTTGGCCTACCACTTTGTTGCTTCACCCACTAGATAAAAGGAAAACAAAAGGTGACGGATTTACTCTTGAGAGATATTCGTAAAGAAGAATGGTCCACACACATCTACAAAATTTTAAATGTGATCATAAGGGTCTTCATGAGCAAGTCCTCCACTGAAATACTTCAATTGCAGCAGTGGTAGCATAGTTTTGGTCACATGAAGAAATAGTGTTGCCCACAGTTGGGGGAAAACGAATAGCACCGGAGCTTCCCATTTGATTTACATTGTCATCGTTCAATTTTCTTATTTCATCATTGTTCCCAAGTTGATTAGCAGCATTGCTCCAATTCATACTCATGTCTTCACCCATTGATATCAAACAACAAGAACACTTATAAGAGAGTTCTACGAGAACAAACTTAGTTCACGATAACACTTCAATAACATAATTCTAAACACCACTCCCCGAAAGCGGCACCATTTTTTATAATGCTAAACTACACCTCTTATGAATCAAAGCATAGGCGGTTGTTAAAAAGTAAAAACCCAACGATGAGTTGGGGTCCATCCCATGGGGAATGATATTGAAAAGAATTCAAAAACGAAGTATGAAAGTGTTCTAACTTATTGTAGAATTTAAATAAGAAAAATGTAACATAATGTAAATCAATAAATTTTAATCATCAATATTATGAGGATTTAGTAACCTATTTTTAAGGAAGACAACTAACGCGGGATTTGAACAAGTAGAGAGTAGACCTTAGGAGTGTGCGTGCAATCGAATGCTAATTTTTCTTAATGGGTCAGGACAAATTGCTTTAAGTCATTGAATCTTAGTGGGTAGGATTGATTGTAACTATAACAACCATTCGTTCATTAAGCTATTATATTTAAAGCATGTTCATTTGAAACTCAACAAGCCTAATGATACAAAGCAACCGAAATCCTTAATTTAACTCACTTTATCAAGCTGGGTTGTAAAGAAAAGAGTCAATACAACTATGAGTTAAATACTCCACTCTAAGCATCTTTCACAAGCAAGCATAGAGAGCAAAAGCTAGAACTGAATTTTCAACTTCAATCCATAAATGAAAACATGAGTGAAAAACTGAACCCATTTTAAAACAACATTATATATAGCAATTAACAATACCCACAATCTAATTTGTGTATTTGATTACATAATCGTACCCCTAAGGTAAGGGGGTTTAGCTGAACATAGTAAAAACTAAGTAAGAGTCACCAAAAAGATGTTCAATCAGGATGTCAAAATTTTAAATATTCAATGCCAAAATTATGACTAAAACCCTCAAACCCCAATATTCTAGCTCAAAATCCCCAAGAGAATATAAGTTTATACTAGTAAAATATTCAAAAGTGTCAAAGTTTTTTCCTCTCTCTTCAAAAACAAATTTATATGTTTCCAAAAATATCCCATAATTTAACCTCGAGAAAAAATTGGTGAGATTTGTCGGGTTCATTGAATGATTCGACGATCCACCGATGGGTAGGCTTTATCGCCAAATTTCTGCTTCAACCTTTAAATTCTTGACTTCACAGTTTGCGAATTCGATGGTTATCGCCAAATGACTTTGGCGATTTGTCGTTTGAATCATTTCTCGCCGATCAAACTTGACTTCCTTCTCCAATATCATTTAGGAAATGCGAGTCGAGCTTGCCGTTTCATTGGGTGACGAACCATTTTGCACTTGAGTTTGCCGAGTTGGCTTGATTCATGAGCCAAACTTGCTGGATCTTTTGGCAAGCTAAACACTCACTTGGCAAGTCACCAAGTGACCTTTGCAAACTCCAACTTGCTTTTGCTCATATTTTCCACTTTTTTTGCTTCTTTTCGCAATGTAATTTCCTTGCCTTGTTTTTAACCCTTAATGATTGCACATAAACAATTTAAAAATAGTTATGAACACAAATTAGGCCTTGAGGACACCAATTCATGAAATAACAAGTCGTAAATGAGTCAAAAGTCAGGACTTCTCAGTATTCGCCGCTAGCCTTTTCCTTAGGTTAGCTCCTTAACTTGATTCATCTAAGGTGAGAAAACCTTTCAACCTTATAAATTCTTTATGTGAGAAATCCTTTCACAACAACAACAACATTGATACTTCACTATCAAAGCATCCTCAAAAAAATTTCATCAATTTTATAAAGAACATGCATATCTTCATAAACTCATCTTTCATGATTCAAAAGCTTCATCATATGATCCATTCTAGAAAACATAAATTTCACACGGGTTGATGGGAATTCAACTTAGAAACATGCAATTACTCTACTTTATGCATAAAAATACATAAAATAATCAATTAGATAATAATTGAAAAGAACCCATGAGATTGAATAAAAACACTAACTTTCATTAGTGATTCAACTTTGCAACATTGGAGAATTTAGGAATCCTATGGAGGAAAGCACTCCAAAGGTGAAGTCTATAATACCTTATACCAAGAGCATACAATCAATGGTGAATTTGGAGGCTTGATGATGAGTCCACAAATTGGACTCATTTAAGGATTTATTTTAATAGAAATAGTGTCCTCAAATGCTTATTTATTATAAATATCTTATGAAAACACTTAAGTTTTAAGGTATTTGAAGTTTTAGTGGAAGCATGGACACTTAGGCGCAAAAAGGAACAAAAAGGCTGAAAAGAACAAAGAAATTGAAGCCTGAGCATCGCCAAGCACACTTGGTGATTCACCGAAGGGACATACTCTGCCCTTTGTTCTAGTACGCGAAGCCCTGAAGGAGCAGGATCAAAAAGGCGATAAAAGGAGCAGTCGGCGTGTTGCTGAATAGTTCCACGAAGCAGTACTATGTCGCCCAATGGCACAGAGCACGACGATGCTAAAGGATAATGCAAGATGACAACGAACTACGCCAAAGGGAGAATCACCGAGTTAATCAGTGATTTCGACTATTCTTGCCGAACGATCCACCAACACTAATTTCCGAAGTCTATAAATACTAAACTTTTAATTAATTTTAGAAGAGTCGAACATTTATTTTAATTTTCACAATAGAATAGTACTTTTTTGGATATTTTCTCTCAAGTTTGAAGACAGTTTTTTGGGAGACTTGAAGAAAGAAGGATTTCATCTTCCCCAACTTGGAAGTGGGTCTTCTCCATTCTTCTTCCTTTACTTAAATAAATATTTAATTGCTTATAACCATTTGATTCTAGTATCATTTTAGGTGTATTTTTTTATTTCTTGATGTGTGGCTAAAAACCCCATTCTTGGGGTGTGATTTAGCAAATATGTGTTGATATTGTTGTTGGGTCTATCCTGCTGATAGGTTAGATATATTTTAATGGTGATTTCACCTAGTGGTTGTGGTTTAATTTAATGTATTTTTAGTGGCAAATACAAAACCACCCATGTGTTTTCGGCTTGCCCAAGAGGGAGGTCGTAAAACCAAGACTGCTAGACTGATGGCCTAAGGAGTGGGTCGACATCAAGTTTAGCCCGAGAAGGTGAGCCCTAGTCCTATATCCTAACAATCAGCTCGAGAGAGTGAGTGGGGTAAGGCGTAGGTTGGCCTTCATGCGGCAAATGGGTGTCCGAGAGAAATACATTTGAAACGAGGTAAGTTGCCCGAGAGGGAACTTATTTCCATCTAAAGCTTAACCTAGTAACTATTATCATGCAAATTTCCTATCGAAAGCATGTACCCAACGATTTATCTCAACTTGTATTGCGGTCACAACCCATGAACTTGTCCCCATACTTGATGCATCCCTACCCACTTGGGATAGCTTTACAGAAGCTTTCATAGATCACTATTTGCCTTGACAGATTAGGGATGGTCGGGTGGACTAGTTTCTGAACCTCCGACAGGGCAGCATGAGTGTCCGAAAGTACGGGCTGAGATTTGATTCATTGGCTAGATATGCACCAACATTTGTTGATACAATGCATGATAGGGTGCGTAGATTTGTGGGAGGGCTCGACTCACACTATATCGATGCTAGTTCTATCGCTGCACTAAATGATAATATGAATATCTCGCGAATTCAGGCAATTGCACAAGGCATAGAGGATCACCGACATTTACAGCATTTGAGTGAGAGGGTTGAGAGAGAGAGACAGAAGAGGGCTAGGCCCACTGGTTTGCAGGGAGATTTTCAGGGTGGTCTTAGACCCCAATATTCTATTATGACACCTAAACCTCCACAACAGCAGTTCCAGGGTAGTAGATTTGATCGTCAGGAATAGTCAGGCCCAGGTGAGGGTTCACGAGCATCAGGCTCGCAGCAGCAGAGGGGTTCAGGCCAGGCAAGGACAGGCCCACCGCGTTGCGCTACTTGCGGTAGGATGCATTTAAGGAGGTGTAGACAGGGTTCCACAGGTTGTTATTCTTGTGGACATGAGGGTGGTATAGGTCAGTCAACGAGGTCAGTAGTAGGTTTCTCCTCATCAGCATAGTCTACACGGCGTGGACCTAGACTTCAGTATGTAGAGGTAGAGGCGGAGGCAGAGATGGAGCATCTAGTTTTGGTAGTGGACAGAACCGTACGTATTAATTAACCGATCAACAGGACTCAAAGTCATCACCAGATGTTGTGACATGTACATTGATTATTTGATCCCATTGTGTTTATTCTTTGATAGATCCTGGATCTACTCTGTCTTCTGTTACTCCATCTATTGCGAGGAAGTTATGTATAGTAGCAGAATCATTAGATCGACCCTTTATTATATCTACACCAGTTAGTGAGTCTATTGTTGCCAGGAGAGTCTATCGAGGTTGCTTGGTAGAAATTATCGACCATTAGACCTCTGTAGATCTCGTACAATTAGAGATGGTCGATTCTGACGTTATTATGGGTATGGACTGGTTAGCATCCTGTTATGCTAATGTTGAGTGCCGGACAAAGATTGTTAGATTCCACTTTCTAGGAGAGGCAGTTCGGGAATGGAAAGGCGATACAGCAAGACTGAAAGGTAGGTTTATTTCCTATCTTAAGGCGAGGAGGATGATTACCAAGGGTTGTATTTATCATCTTGTTCACGTTCATGATATAGATCCAGAACCACTGACTCTTCAGTCTATTCCGGTAGTTAATGAGTTTCTAGATGTATTTCCAGATGAGCTCCCTGGTATCCCTCCAGAACGGGAAATTGATTTTGCTATCGATATGCTACCAAGTACACAACCCATATTTATCCATCCTTATAGAATGGTTCCTGCTGAGCTAAAGGAGTTGAAGGATCAACTGAAAGACTTGCTGGATAAAGGCTTTATTAGGCCTAGTGCTTCACCATGGGGTGCAACAGTGTTGTTCGTAAGGAAGAAAGATGGCTTACTAAGAATGTGTATCGATTACCGACAGCTGAATAAGGCAACTATAAAGACTAAGTATCCCCTTTCGAGGATAGATGACTTGCTTGATCAGTTACAAGGTGCTAAGTGTTTCTCGAAAATTGATTTTAGATCAGGGTACCAACAGATACGAGTTCGGGAGAAAGATGTTCCAAAGACAGCTTTTAGAACTAGAAATGGACACTTTGAGATCTTGGTAATGTCTTCTGGATTAACAAATGCCCCAGCAGAATTCATGGACATGATGAATAGTATATTCAGGCTGTATCTAGACTTGTTTGTGATTCTATTTATTGATGATATTTTGGTGTATTCACGTTCAAAAGACGAGCATGAAAATCATCTGCGAGCAGTCCTTCAGGTTCTTCAAGACCAAGAACTTTATGCAAAGTTTTCTAAGTGCGAGTTCTGGTTAGACTCTGTAGCGTTCTTAGGCCATATTATATCAAAGGCAGGCATTGTGGTTGATAGACAATACATTGAGGCCATAAATACTTGGCCCAAACCCATGACTCCGATTGAGGTTCGTAGTTTCTTAGGGTTAGCTGGGTACTACAGAAGGTTTGTAGAGGGGTTTTCTTCAATTTCAGCCCCATTAACGAAGCTAACTCAAAATGGAGCTAGGTTCCAGTGGACTGAGGCTTGTGAGCATAGTTTCTAGGAGCTGAATGACAGGTTGACATCAACACCAGTTCTGGCATTGCTAGACGATTCAGAAGGCTATGCATTGTATTGTGATGCTTCTAGTTTTGGGTTGAGATGTGTTCTAATGCAACAGGGTAAGGTTATCAAATATGCTTCAAGGCAGTTGAGAAAGCATGAGAAAAACTATCTGACCCACGATTTAGAGTTACTGCAATTGTTCATGCGCTAAAGATCTGGAGACACTATTTGTTTGGCATTTATGCTGATATCTTCACAGATCATAAAAGCCTTCAATATATCTTTAGACAAAAGGATTTAAATCTATGACAACGTCGATGGCTTGAGTTACTGAAAGATTATGACGTGGACATTTTATATCATCCAGGAAAGGTGAATGTGGTAGCTGATGCCCTCAATCGAAGATCTATGGGTAGTTTATCATATTTATGTGTTGAGAAGCGTGAGCTAGCGCGAGAGCTTCATCAGTTAGCTAGCTTGAGAGTCAGATTGTTAGGGGCAGAAGATAGTGGGGTAACAATTCAGGACACAGCCGTATCATTTCTAGTTGTAAAAGTAAAATCACGGCAACAAGAGGATCCTAGCTTAGAGCAGCTCAGAACCATTGCTCAGAATCAACAAACTTTAGCATTTGTTATAGCAAGAGATGGAGTCCTTAAATATAGTGGTCGATTGTGTGTTCCGAATGTTGCAGGGCTTCCGCATCGTATTATGGAAGAGGCACATCATTCCCGGTATTCTATTCACCCTGGTTCGATGAAGATGTACCATGATATTAAGGATATCTATTGGTGGCATGGGATGAAGAAGGACGTTGCTGAGTTTGTGGCACAATGTCCTAACTGCCAACAGGTGAAGGTTGAGCACCAAAAGCCCACTGGGCTAGTTCAGGAGATAGCCATTCCTTTGTGGAAGTGGGAAGCAATTAATATGGATTTTATTACAGGGTTACCTCGATCGCGTCGCAAGTTTGACTCTATTTGGGTAATTATTGATAGACTAACCAAATCAGCCTACTTCTTACCAGTTAGGGGTACTTTTACGGCTGAAGACTATGCAGGGCTCTATATTAGGGAGATTGTTAGGATACACGGTGCCTCAGTATCTATTATCTCTGATAGAGGAGCATAATTCACCACCAAATTTTGGAAGTCCTTTCAGAAAAGTCTGGGGACACAGGTTAATCTTAGTACATCCTTTCACCCTCAGACAGATGGCCAGGCTGAGCGCACAATTTTGACACTCAAGGATATGCTACGGGCGTGTACGCTAGACTTCTAGGGGAGTTGGGATGACCACTTACCTCTTATAGAGTTCACATACAATAATAGTTATCATTCCAGCATCAGAATTGCACCTTATGAGGCTTTGTATGGCCGAAAATGTAGATTCCTCATTGGATGGTTCGAGGTAGGTGAGTCAAGGTTGATTGGACCCGACTTAGTACAGCACACAATGGAGCAGGTCAAGCTAATAGCTCAAAGTCAACAGAAGTCATACTCAGATATGCGACGAAGGGACTTAGAGTTTTGCATCGATGACTGGGTATTCTTAAATGTCTCGCCTATGAAGGGGTTATGAGATTTAGCAAAAAAGGCAAGCTTAGTCCAAGATTCATTGGGACATACCGGATCCTTCGGAGGGTAGGACGGGTGGCTTATTAGTTAGAATTGCCTTCGGGGCTAGAGTTTGTTCATCCAGTTTTCCATGTATCTATGCTACGGAAGTGCGTAGGAGACTCTTCTCGAGTTGTCCCAGTTGAGGATGTTCAGATCACAAAGTAGTTGTCCTACGAGGAAACTCTAGTTGCCATATTAGATCGGTAGGTCCATAAATTGAGGACAAAAGAGGTGGCTTCGTTTAAAGTATTATGGAGAAACAAGAATAGAGAAGAGGTAACCTAGGAAGCTGAGGATGGCATGAGGTCAAAATATCCTCACTTGTTTCATATCCCAGGATGATGGCATATTAGTTTATATTGGTGTAGTGAGGTTAGATACCTATCTAATTTTTTTATATTTTTGCTTATAATTGTTGTTGTCGTTGTATATTTGCTCGCATTGTTATTGCAGATCTATAGTGCTTAGCAATTTATGTCGTAATGTGAGACGCCTAGGTTATACTTTTTGCATTTTAGGTTCTTGAATAGTGACAAACTTAACCGCGTAGCTTATATTTATTTATTTTTCATTCGAGGAGGAATGTTTCTAAGGGAGAAGGATGTAACACCCCAACTTTAAAAAACAGCTAAATTAACCCGTATCTTCGTGGAAAGACAAGGAGGGTGAGTAATAAATCAAAAGTGATGTGGTATGTCATATTTTAAGTTTTCAAGGGTTGTAAATCAAGTTTTGAAGTTAAGTAAGTGGCATAATAAAAGTTGGCGAAAGTTATCGTATGTTCCTTTTTAAAGATTTGTCTAAAATTTGGGTCAAATGTTTTGGATGTTTTCTACCAATATATAAAGAGTTAAAAGGCCTATCACCCATTAAATCGAAGGCCTAGAAGTCTTGTTTGCAACGCACAAAACCTCGTATCAAACCGACATCAGAGCAAAAAGTTATGAGGGTTTTACTAGGGACTGCCGGGGAAGAATCTGGGTTGGATTCGGGTCCGGTAAAAAATATGGTATGTCGGCTTATTTAACGTTTTAAGCCATGAAAACATTCCATTTCAGTTCCAAACCAGAGAGAAAGCTTAAGAGAGGGTTCCTATGGAGTTCTAGCATGATGAAGGTTAGTTTTTGACGATTTCTATCGTTAAACATTGCCTCCGTGCCTAGAAACGTAATCCCTACACGTGGCAATAATTTTTCCCTTCTAATAGATTTGTTTGGAGCTTCTTTTTGAAGATATAAATTTGTATTTATTGGTGTTTCTTCAAGGTTTACACTTGGTTAACTAAGGTAATCATTTCGGGACCCTTTTATAGTTGTTTTTAAGAATTTCTACAGACGTTTCGACAAGTTGGGGCAATATGGCTAATCTGCCAATTTAAGATTAATTATGAACTATTTATAGGTGTGTAGCTATGTATATATAGTGTTTGCGAAGCTTAGGACATAAGGAACAACTTTTGTGAAGGAACTACGGTCTTTTGAGCGTTCATTCGAAAGGTATGTTAAGTTTATTCCCTACTTACAACATGTTTCCTTAAAGCTTAGGAGCAATGTAATTGGGTTGTTATCCTTGTTACACTTGTAGCCATTATTGTTGATTGTTGGCTGCTCTAGTTGATATAATCCTGCCTTGTCGGGATTCTTATTCATTTAGTAGCGTCCCTATGTTGGACACGACTTAGAGGCTATTTGTATAGGTTGCTTATAACTAAATGGCTCTCTTTTAGCAATTGGATTGTTATTGTTGCCCTTGGGGCAATTGTGGTTAGCTGCAGGAATGTGATCTATGTCTAGAAGCGCTATGTTCTTCCTACAGGGCTATTAGATGCCTAAAAGGGATATGAGTTGCCTATAAGGCTACATTGATTCCTAAGAAGTCTATGTGCTTCCTACAGGGCCATGTTGTTGCCTAAGAGGGATATGAGTTGTCTATGAGCTATGTTGATGCCTAAGAGAGCTATGTGCTGCCTACAGTTATATATTAATGCCTAAGAGGGCTATGTGACTACCTACGAGGCTAGGGGACTATCGATAGGGGTATATAGGCTAATTGGCACCTTCCGGGCTTATGGGTGCCTGAGTAGGTGGTTTTCTATGTTGTTTGTACCTGCCCAGCTTATGGGGGCTTGGGTAAGTTGATGTTTTATTATTTTTGATAAGTTTAGATTTAGCAGCAGGTGAGTACACTTATCTTATCCTTGATTTATTTATCATATTATTTCGGTATATCAGGATACCTCCTCATAGTTTATTGCCTTTCATACTCTATACATTATCTTGTACTAACGCCCCATTGCCTTGGGGGAGTTGCATTCATGCGTGCAGGTCTTGACAGATGACCGAGTAGACCTCTTCAGCAGGAGGATTGACTTTTATCCGGTTGGCTAGCCCCTTTCCTTCGGAGGCGCCATAATTGGGAGGTTTGTTACCTTTTGTTGTATATATCTTTATGGGTAGGCAGGGGCCCTGTCCCGCTAATCTTTACTATTGTTAGAGCCTTGCAGACTAGTGTGTGGGGTGTATAGCTACGTTATGGCCATACTGACCTATGTTGTTGGTTTGCTGAAGCTTGTGAGATGTTTGATGTATTGTATTGATATATACCTGCTTTTAGTTTTGGTATAGATATCATGGTGGCCTTAACGGCCCAATCAGGACTTTTGTGCTAGTTGGCTATTTAATTATATAATCTTCTGGGAGTAGCTGTTTCTTTTATAGATCAGTTGACAGGGGCCTTGCCGACCGAGGGCTTAGTTTTAAGCCGATATATACTTGTTTATTTTCTTGATTGTGTGTGGCTGCCATTCGCTAGTAGCAAATTGTTCAGCAGGGTCAGTTCGGGCCTGAGTTTTGGGATTAGGAGCCAGTTGCGCCCCTCGTGTTTGGGGCGTGACACTTAACTTATATTTCATTCATAAGACATGGGTATTCACCGCTTTCCATACCCTTAGAATAGCTCTTTAACTTGATTCATCATATATGAGAAAACCTTTCAACCTTATGAATATTTTATGTAAGAAATCCTTTCACAACAACATAAACATTGATACTTCACTCTTAATGAATCCTTAAATCATTTTCATCAATTTCATAAAGAACATGCATATCTTCATAAACTCATCTTTTATGATTCGAAAGCTTCCACATATGATCAATTCTAGAAAACATAGATTTCACATGGGTTCATGGGAATTCAACATAGAAACATGCAATTACTTTAATTTATGCATAAAAAGATTTAAAACAATCAATTAGATATTAATTGAAAAGAACCCATGATATTGAATAAAAACCCTAACTTCCATTGGAGATTCTACTTTTCAACATTGGAGAATTTAGGAACCCTACGGAGGAAATGTCACGACGCAGGTGTAACCCCTAGATGTAAAATTGTGTATAGGACCCCGAGAAACCCCATACAAGCAACTAAGAATTCATAACATACGACATAAAACAATAGTAGTAAAAGAACAGTTCAAGTTCAATAGTTTTATAAAAGAAAAGCGGAAGTCTAAACCTTTTGTCTCAATAGCTATCTAATACACTCGATTGAAATTGTCCATAGCCTATACATCATGTCAAAAACTGAAATATAAGAAAGAACTAAGAACAATGAAAATTCTTCCTCGAAACATGAGGACTCACCAAAGCTCGGGGACCTCAAAATCAACCACTAGCCGCGAAACTGAGAAACCTGACTTTCAGACCCCACATTTGGAGAAAATGTAGGCAAGTGTATGTGTTAGTACAAAACAATGCACCAAGTATGATAGCTATGCATAAAACATTTAAATCATGCTATAAGGGGATATTTCATGACATGCAATTTACCAAGCTAAAACATGATATAAAAGGGTTAGAAAACAGAAGTCATAAAGCATGGTCAATGCAAGCTAATCTCATTTGAAACCTTTGAACACATATGAGATACTTCTTGATGTAACTTTAGTTCATTATTAATGTGGTAAGTATCCTTAACTAACAAAGAGACCATAATAGCTATAACATGATCCCCCGGTGTCTCCCACACCGAAAAGGGTTGTCTTACTTTCCAAGGTAAGGACCATGAACTTCTAGCTTAGGTGGATCCACTAGCTAATGTCTATCTAGACTATCGTCCTATGGGGGCACATAGGTAAGGGATAAGGAGATTACTTCTAGAAACCCGACATCTACTAACGGGAGAGCTTTAATGTAAATATCCGCTCAGTGCTAAGCATAAATCCCACGAAATCATTTCTTACTTGTTATTATTATCCATGCAAAGGTACGTCATCTTGCCAATCCAGCTAAGTCATAATCCATGGAAAAGTATAATTCAATAACAAATCCAAGCTATGTCATTAGGATAGCTAAGCTCTTTGATTAAATAAAGTGAGAAGATGTTCCAACCTTAGAATCCTTATAATGTGAGAAAGCCTTTCACAATCATTCTTTCATGTGTATATAAGAAAATCCATTCAATAACACATCAACATCATCATCATTAATACTTTACTCTCAAAGCATCCTTAAAGAATTTGCATAGATTTCATAAAGACATGCATAATTCTATAATTTAGCTTTCAAGGTTTAAAACCCACTTAAAATCATCAACATTTAGAAAACATGGGTTAGATTTGGATTTCATCATAAATTCATGTAATTTTATCAATACATGCTCTATTTCATAAAACTCTTCCTTCATAATCAAAATTCCACATCATATGATCATAACTTGAAAAGCAAGGGATTACATAGGTTCGTGGGGAAAACATCATAAAATCATAGTATTTCATCAATTTATTAATAAGAGATCATAATTCAATCATTTAAATCAATAATAAGGAGAACCCATGACTATGGAAGAAAACCCTAACCCAATTGGGGATTTTTAACTTTTCAAAATAGAGGAATGTGGGAACTCCATTAATAGAAGGAATCCATAGATGAATACTATTATACATTGAAGCCAATTGCTAATTTTTAATGGAGGAATTGAGACTTGACATGAAACCCTAGGTTGCATCCTTCTTCTTCAAGCTTTCTAGAGAGAGAAATATTTGAGAGTTCTTATTTTTGGTGAATTTAAATAGAGTGAAGCGAATCAACTAATTTTGCGATTGAAATCACTTATAGAGGGGTCTCAGTGAAGGGTAAACCGACGTAGTATAGGGATAAAATAATTAGAATAAGACCCAGCTACCCCTAAAATTATCTGCCAAACAACCATCCACGGCCACGACCGACAAACTATGGACAAGACGACGGTCCGTCGAACACGACTATTGTTCGTTGTCAGAAACATGGATCTAGGGGTCTGGACCACGAGCCCTCGATCATGAACCATGGTCCCACCAACGGTCTGATAGTTTCGGCCGTGGTTCCATCCTTTTGGCCCCTTTTAGGGTGCAATCCACGAACCGCACCTAAAGTCCGTGGTCACATATATGGGCCGTAGGTGGCCTCCGTTGGTTGGCTCCTGCAACTTCTGAAAAAGGTTGTCTTTCCCTCTTTCAGATTTGGGGTCTTACAATATCCCTCCCTTGGGATCATTTGTGTAACATCTCAAAAACCAGACCTACAAATAAATTGTAGAAACTAGCTTGAACCACTGAAAAATGGGAGGGTTCATGCGCCATAATAGGTTCCATGGTCCGTTGACCTACCCGTGGTGGTGAGTTAGGCTCCACCAGGCCTATATGTCAGACAACGGGATCCTTCACGGGTCGTGGTCTTGACGACGGACCGTGGTGGCGTCCGTAGTGTCTGAACTAGTAGGACCCCCAAACCTAGCCCTCAGACCCCACGCCTAAGTGAGGACCACGAGGACCTTCACGGTCGGTGGTCCTCTAGACGGGCCGTGGAAAGGGCTCATGAACCTGAACCACCAGACCTCATTCCAAGTGAGGACCACGGGGACCTTCACGGTCCGTGGTCCTCTACACGGGTTGTGGAAGGCTCGTGGACAAGACCCTCAAAAATCAGTAGCAACTGGCCAAGGACCACGACTGGTCCCACGGTCCTTGGTCCCTTTCACGGTCCGTCAAAGAGGTCGTGGTCAGCCCTGCCAGATTTTTAAGTGGGATTATTTCGGGCTTTACCCTTATTTATTAGGCACCTAAACTTCATTGTTTAACCCCAAAACTACATGGTTTTGGTCATTATTAACCTAGAAACATAATTAGAACTTACTTATGTCAGATCATTCATAGAAACTTAGATTTATTATAGCGTAAGAGGAGAAAGAGGTCGAGCAAACCTAGTTCAAGAACACAACAAGTTTTCATCAATTTCAACCCTGAAATCGAAAGATTTCCTCGTGGAATTCGTTACCAGGTATGTGGAATTTCACTAGTGGGTTCCTTTTACCATTAGGTCCCTAGATTTCAGTAAGAATCTTGATTCCCTAAATATTATATAGACCCAGGGTTTCATGAATATTAGAATTGTTGGGTGTTTAGCTGTTAGAATGATCCAAATCATATGATCATGTTGTAGTATTGTTTTTTCCCAGATTCATGCATAAACTCAAAACTCTATATCATATATATGATTGAATAAATTTATGTTAGTTATTATGTATTAGAATTATTTGAATCATGATTTCTAGTTTATTAGCACACTGGAAACAGGGAGAAAACTTCTATACTATGCCATCCTAATGTTGAAACCGGTAGGCG
>JAJOOF010008510.1:0-27841 GCA_029582545.1 Solanum lignicaule | reverse complement strand
TATTGGATAGAAGCTATGGAAGATATAAAACTATTAGAACAATTAATGGCGGAAAATTTATATATGTATCAAAGAACCCAAGATATGTTATATCTAGAGTATATCATAAATAATATTAAAGAAATATTCAGATTAAAACAACTATTGGAAGAATACTATAATAAATATTATTACATATTACCATGAATTTAGCACTACCAAAAAATAATATTAAAGAGATATCAAGATTAAGACACTTAACAAAAAATATTATAATAAAAATGGTTAAATCAAATTACTCACCTACCACACTACCACCCACCACACTACTACTTATATGAATTCCTCAAATTAAATCCGAATTTGAACTATCATGATCCATCCCATCAGGTTGTGTGGGCACCTTACTCTAATGCCTAAGTAGGAACTCTTACCTCCAA
The DNA here is from genome assembly GCA_029582545.1 of Solanum lignicaule. Lineage (NCBI taxonomy): Eukaryota > Viridiplantae > Streptophyta > Magnoliopsida > Solanales > Solanaceae > Solanum > Solanum lignicaule. The sequence goes on along the minus strand of JAJOOF010008510.1, from coordinate 27,422 downwards.
ATTGAATTATGAAATGCAAAAGTTAAGAAAATATAAACTAATCACCTAATACTCTTGAGCATCTCAACCCTACCCTCTATTTTACTCTCTAAATATGGAGTGCTCTATTTTTTTCCACACAATCAACTCCAACTCAATTCCCTATTTTACTCTCTAAAAAAGAATCTTCTTCTCTCTCCTCAATATTATATTATTATTTCTATTTCATTTTTATTGCCTCATTTCATAATATAAATCAATTTTTTTTTGCAAATAATCACTCTATAACCTATATAATCTTCATGTAATATAAAATTTTATTCTTTTCAAATTCTTTATTTGATAAAAAAATATTTTATTCTATATAACATAAATGCGACAAATATTATATATAATACATATTAGCGAACAATTCAAATCAAAGTGAAATTATTAATGAACTACAATTATATAATCAATATTGCATTATCGTAAAAATTATTTTAAATTTTACATAAATATTCAACTTTCAAGATTGTTACGTTTCTCCCATAAATTCTCTATAAATGCATTACAGAGTTCAAAATGAGCAATTTTTTGTCCTTGTTTTTTATTTGTAGCTAAAAATTGTTTAAATTAACGATTTTATCTTGTATCCAATTATTTTGTATACTAATTTATTTCTCCTATTCCATTTTAAACTATTGCATCAAGTATCTTCATGCTCATTAAAAAGTAAAGTTTAATCATTTATCACTATAACATAAAAGTGGATTGTTTGAATTATCATGTAAAATTTGTGCATTCTTCATTGTGAAAAATAATTATAATTTTAAATTACATATTTAAAGTGACAAAAACTTTTAAAAAATCAAATTATAAAACTTGTTAATTCGGGATGGAAGTAGTGTACTTATCAATAATATGTTTTTAGATATTATATTACTTAAGAATAATTACTAATATTAGAGATTTAATTAATAGAGTCTTGTATAATAAAAAAAATATTAAAATAATTTTAAATTATATATTTGAAGTGTTAATTTTTAAATAAAATAAAATAAAAAACAAAATTATTAATTCGGATGGAAGTAGTAACTTTTTAATGATATATTTTTAGGTGTTATATTACAATAGAAAATAATTACAAATGATAAAGACTTAATTAATGATATCATAAAAATAATATTAAAATAATCAAAAAGTGATATAGAGAGGTGAATAGTAATTCTCCAAATTTGGAGAACTACTATTCACCTCTCTATAAATGGGGTATAGAGAGTGATATGGAGAGGGATTGGAGAGGGCATTCTCTATTTTACTCTCCATATATAGAGAATGGAGAGTAAAATAAAGATGGGTAATTTATTTAAAATAAGTACCTTTGAGAAATACATTGATTCCTCCCAAGGAACTAATCTAAACAAGTACAAGAATTTTCTAAGAGGGTACAATTTATAAAATAAGACACATCTCTCACCATAAGGGACATCATGGGTAAAAGTTGTCGGATGATCATACTTGCCTTCATCTAAGAAACATCACTGACCCTACAACCATACTATATCAAGTGGCATAGCAAGAGTAGTATCAGGACAAACAAAATATATTGGTAGGCATCATTGATCGACCCGAATCAACCACATAACATCACACAATAATAAAGAAACATCCACTTGGAGATACAATTTAGGACCCTGATCTTTCAATTACCACCATTACCACCCATTATTACTAACCCAGAACCCATACACTCTATCTGTAACACCTCAGAAATCAGACTTGGACTTTTAGCAGAAAAAAGGTAAACCACAGAAGGGTTCACAGGCCGTGATTAGGACCACGGTTTGTCACCCTCATCACACCCACCTAGAAGTGGTGGACCACGGAGCCCTTCACAGATCGTGGACCACAACATGAGCCGTGGAAAGGCTCGTGGAAGCAAGGCAGAACCACCCAAGACTCAGGCATCAGACCACAGAGCCCTCCACGGGCCGTGGTCTTGATTACGGGCCGTGGTGAGGCTCGTTAATCTGAAGCAGTAGACCTCTAGCCCCAAGTGAAGAACCACAATGGCCTTCACAGTCCGTGGTCCTTCACACGGTCTGTGAGGTGGACCGTAAAGGGGAGTGTCTGGGACCAGTAGACCCTAGCCAAGAACCACAACCCACTTGAAGGGCCGTGGTCCCTTTGATGGTCCGTCAGTGGCGCCGCAGTAGGCCTCCGTCAGCTTTTATGTCAGGGTCATTTTTGTCTTTTCCCCTATGTTTTGGAAACCTAAACTACATCGTTTAACCCCTACACTACGTCATTTTACCCAGTTTCAGCCTAGTACTCTAGTCAGAACTTACCAAAACCTTTATTCTCCAAAAATTCATCGAACTTAGGGCAAAAAGAGAAGAAAGAGGCGTCAGTTTTTCCAAGAACAACCAGCATGTTTCCTTCAAGTTCCAGCCCCAAAATCAAAGGATTTCTCCGTAGATTTTGTCACTAGGTATGTGGGATTTCACTAGTGGGTTCCTTTCATTACTGGGTCCCTATAATTCAGTCTGATTCTTGATTCTCTATATCTTGTTTAGACATTGGGTTTCTAAGACATTAGAAAATTGTTGTGATTTAGCTGTTGTGGTATTCCTAATCGAATTAGCTTTTTTCTTGGAAAATTTGTTTAGTTCCTTGTATGAAACTTAGAACCCTAGTTGTATAATTTATTTTAGTTCATGAATTATACTTGCTAGGTCAGTTAAACAGATAATCATGCTCCAGATTCGAATGTTACATTATCAGTACATAAATGTTTATTCTCATATTTGCATGTCAGTATTTTGAGCTATGTAGTAATTCAGTTACGTTGTGTGATGAGTCCACGATTTGGACTCATTTAGGGCTTTATTTTAATAGATTTACTATCCTCAAATGAATATTTTGTGCCAATAACTGATGTAAATCCTTGATTTTTAGGTATTTGGATTGAGGAACAAACCATGGATACTAACGAGCAAAAAGGAACAAGGCAGTTGAAAGAACGAAGAAAATAGGGCTTGATGATCGCCTAACCCATTGGGCGAGTCTCCTATTGGCCATGATCTCACCTAAAGTTCCAGTGTGCTAAGCCCTGAAGTAGAAAATCAAGTTGGTGATAGAAAGGAGCAGTCGGCGAGTAGCCAAACGGTTCCGTGATGCAGTGCTAGATTGCCCAAAGTTACAGAACTTGAAGATGTTGAAGGCCAAAGCAAAAAGGTGATGGAATTAACCAAAGGGCGGATCGCCTAGTGAATCAGCCATCCCGAATTATTGTTCCTAATGGTCCTTCGCAGCATATTTTTGGCAACTATAAATACATTTTTAAATTCTCAATTTAGGAAGAGTTATCAGTTATCAGTTTTAAGTTTTCAGAATAGGATTTTTAATAGTATCTAATTTTATCAATCAGTTTTAGAACTCTGTGATTGGGACAAAATTTTCCTTAGCTTTGAAGATTTGAAGAATTCCATTTTTGAGAAATTGGAAGTGGGTCTTTGAAATTCTTCAACCTTGACCTTTGTAAAGACGAAATTAATCGTACCTAGTTGATAGAAACATAATTTGGTAACGATTTCTATCTTTTTATGATTTCTAGCTAAAACCTCAATTCTTGTGGTGTGATTATGTGATTATGGGTTGATTTAGTTTCTGGGTATTGTTAATTGATAGTTTAAATGATGTTTAAACGTGATTTAAATCAGTAATTGTGGTTTAATTTAAAGGGTTGTAGTTGCAAATGCAATTCTAACTTCGTATTTTTGGCTTGCTCGAGAGAGAGAGGTTTTAAAACCAATATTACTGATTTGATGGTCTATGGGTATTGGGTTGTCATGGGTTCAGCTCGAGAGAGTGAATCCTAAAACCTTTTCCACACATTCAGCTCGAAAGTGTGAATGGACTAAAGCGAAAGCTGTTCTTAATTGCTGCTCATTGGTGTTCGATAGAAACCAATTTGATTTGAGATAAATTGTTCGAGAGAAAGTTTATTCCCCCTAAAGTCTAGCTTATTCACTGACTTACAGCTATTTACTATCAATTGTAATCACCCATTTGTCTACCTTAGCCTATAATCCAATCACATCCCAAGAACCCGTCTCTTTACTTGTTCCTTAGTGTTAATTGTTGCTAGTGTAGCTGATAATTACAATCAAAACCCCCATATTTGACACTTGTGTCACCCCTTAATTTGGAACCATGCTTTTATTCGTAAATGTTTTTGCCTATGATTGACTTGAACATATTTTTACTTGGCTCTTGAATCTTAAGCACGTACCACTCCCTGTGGGATTCGACCCCAACTCACTTAGTTGGGTTATATTACTGACTAACGATCATTGGCACTTAGTATTAGAAGAAGTGTCCTGATATGTGAAATCAAAATGGTGTCGTTGCCGGGGACTAGTGTTGGTTAAGATTCTTTAGTTAGTTAAATTTTGTTCTTGTTAGTCATAGTTGAACTTACTTAATTTTAGTTTTGTTTTGCTTGTTTTTGTTTTGAAACAGGAAGTATGAGTGTGAACGGCAGCAATGGCAGCCAAGTAGGCCACCAAGATGACATCAGTAACCTCAACCATGTCAACGAGCCTAATGCTAATGACCCTCATCTTATGGGTGGTATTAGTGGCATTCGCTTGCCCCCAACCGAAGGGAATGCAGTGTTCCACATCACAAGTACTGTGTTGCAGCTCTTGCAATTGAACGGGTTGTTCAGTGGTTTGGCTCATGAGGATCCCCATGACCATATTAGAAACTTCGTGGATGTATGCGGACCGTTCTCCTTCAAGAACATATCCCAAGAGTCAGTTCAGTTGAGATTGTTCCCATTCTATTTGATGGGAGAATCATGTAAGTGGTTGGCTAAATTACCACGTGAATCAATCACTTCGTGGGAGGAGTTGGTCACCGCATTTCAAGTGTGATTTTTCCCTCCTTCGAAGATGATGACTCTTCAGGATAGCATTCAGAGCTTCAAGCATCTAGAGGGTGAGCCAATTCATGAAACTTGGCTGTGATTCAAGAAGTTGGTGCTTCAATGCCCAACTCATGGCCTGCCTGATAACGAGTTGCTGCAGTATTTTTACTGGAGCCTTGATTCGATAAACAAAGGTGTAGCTGACCAACTTTCTCTGGGAGGTTTTATGCAGCAACCTTATGTGATAGCGGCTCAACTCTTGGATGACATGACCACAATCAATTGGGCTTGGTACACCTGTGAAGATCAGGTTTCCCCTCTCACATTCAAATTGACCAAAGAGCAGATGGAGAAAGATCAAGAGAGGGACCAGAACATGGCCAAGATCATGATACAACTTGACATTTTGTCCAAAAATGTCATGGGAGCTTGTGCTCTGAGTGTCGATGCCATGGGTGTCAGGTGTGCTAATCCTGATGAGGCAAAGTTTGAGGCTTTGTACAGCGAAAAGTTGAATTTCTGAGCCAACCAAGGTGGTGGTTATCGTTAAAAATACCCGAGGCAGGGTGGTAACCAAGTTTGGAATAGGGATGAAGGTTGGAAGGATCGTGATCGAGTATGGAGGGATCGAAATCCCAATTGGAAAGATGGGGAGAAGGATAGGTATGTGCCTCCCCATGAGCGCCAAAAGCCAAAGGATTCAGAAGGTGTCCGATTTGAGCATATGCTTTCTCATATCCTCCACAAAGTTGAGGGGTCAGACAAGATTTTGAAAGAAATGAAAGAAGACGTGTCGACCCTTAGCGAAACTGTTACCTCTCATTCTGTATCAATCAAGCCGTTGGAGACCCAAATGGGTCATATCTTGTCTTATTTGAACCCGAGACAACAAGGGAGTTTGCCTAGTGATACTATGGCTAACCCCAAGAATGAGGTTTGAGTATGGACTTGTGTCGTGCCACGATGTTAACTAAGGCGCTGGTTGGGAGGCAACCAAAGTTTTTTTTCTTTCTTTTTAAGTTCGAAATATTGTGTATTGAATGTGCAGGAAGGTGTTTGAAAAGTGCAGGTTGGCGAGCTGAAATTCCAGTCGATGACTCACCGAAGAGGTCGGTGAGCCTGACTTGGACCGCCGTTGGACTCAAGACACTTTTAAATTAGAGTCTGTAAAACTCGGCGAGCCTAGGAGCTTATTGGTGAATCGCTAACCAAGTCGGCGACCATGATCTAGTCCGCCGTTTAGACCCCCACATTAACTGGAGGTCCTATAAAACTCGGCGAGGTAAGTGCCAACTCGGCGTGTCGCCGAGTGGGTGGGCGAGCAAAACTAATGTCGCTGAATGGGCGATAATTGAACGGTTTTTAAAGGCCAAAGGTTTAAACTTCCCACTCTTTCATTTTCCCTCACTTTTGAACGTCCCAAACTCACACCCGCACTTTAGTATCCTATATTTCTTGCATTTTTATTGCCGTTTGGTCATCGGATTTGTGTTTGGAGTGGATAACTTTGTCGCCTAGCATTTTTAACTTTTTTAATTGGCAGCTAAGGTTGATTTTCTGAACCCCGAATCCTATTGTTAGAAATTTGTTCTCATTTGCAATGGATCTTATCTTAGTGAAGTGTGCTGGGCCTCTATGATCATAATTGTAATTATGTGTGCATGTGTTAACTTGAATATTGTGCCATAAATGCCTATAATGCTTATTTCCCAAATTTTTGTGCTATAAAATTGATTAAAATTTGTGGGTTTGTGCTAGCATGTTTTTGGGTTTAGTTGGGTGAAGTCTAAGTAGCCAATGCCAAATAACGTATTGTGGGTTTGAATTTGAGAAGTTGGGTTGAAAGTAAGCACGTTGGGTTGTTTGGCGAGCTGGGTCGAGCTTGCCGAATCACTCGATGGTTCTCCGAAGTTCCCCATCTTACCTTTAATTTCATGCTAAATGTGAAGTTTAGTTCGGTAAGTTTCGGTAAGAAGCCTGAGGTCGCCGAAAGTTCTTCTTGATAGCCTTTTGTCTGCACCCCTGACCCTTTATTTCACTGTAACCTTCGGCGGGCAAACCTTTGCTCGCCGAATGATGTCGGCAATTCACCGGAAGGCCTTCCTCTCGCCGACAGGCCAACTTTTTCTGAGATTCTTGAACCAATCCTTTCGGTAAACCCGATCTAGCTCGCCAAAGAGTTTCGGCAACTCGCCGATTAGTTCGGTGAGTATGTTGCAACTATTGTCTGTGCTTTTGATTGAATTGTTTCTAAAAATTTTCCTGCTGTTTTTGCAAACATGGCTAGACCAAAGGTTGCTGGTAGGGACATGCCACCCCGAAAGAAAGCTAAGGGGATAAAAATCAATGAGGATGTAGTTGCATCCAAGGCCAAGGCCACCAAACTTCCCACAACTGATGGGAAACACAAGGAAAAGGGAAGGAACCTATGTCACCGAAGGACAGCTCTGACAGTGACGGGGTCTACGCTACTCACCTCACCCCTTCTGAGAGTGAGGGTGAGCACCAGGAGCAGAAAGCTACGGTTTCAGAGCTGGAGGATGATGAATTGTTAGTAACACAAAGGGTTGAGCTGCGGTCCAAAAGGATGAACGATCCGTCTAGGATCAGGACTCTTCAGGCCACTACTACTCCTTCTCCAGCTTTAACACATACCGTGGTCCTAGCACCACCAGTACGGGGTCCTCCTCCCAAGTCTATGAATAGACTGAAGACTGAGGGGATGAGGACAATTATTGAGGAGAAGTGTCTGTCCACTGATGGGGTCATTGATAGGTACCTAGAAATTATGAGCTGTCTGAAGTCTCATAAATTCCAGATCTTCATCAAGCCCCGTGGCTCGTATATTCCAAATTGGGTCCGGGAGTTCTACACTGCTTATGGAGCCTTGATACAACAGAGAAAGAAGCAGGCAGCTGCATTCAAACCAGCTGACTATGTATTTGTCTAACGCAAGAAAGTGTTGTGTGACAATACTACTATAAATGTTGTTTTGGAGTGTACAAATAGCATTGCGGATGCTCGCCAGTACAGGGTGAAGACTAAGTCCTTGAAGAGAATGAAAGTTGGCTCGCCCCTCTCAGATGTGATGGTATTTCGAGGTGGTTGGAGGCAGGGGCTCCGATAGAGAAGAGGGACCGCAATGTAGTTGCGAGGTACTGGTTTGGTTTAATCAGTAGTACTGTCATGACCTCCCAGAATGAGTTCATCCTTCGCCACACAAAGGCAGATTCTCTTGGCTAGATCATTGCACCAGAGCGCATAAATTTGGGTATGATCGTTGGGCAGGAGATGGCCATAAGGGCCAAGCAGCGCCAAACCTCACTTCCCTTCCCCGTGTTAATCAACAAATTCTGCAGACGGGCTTGAGTTCCTAGAGATGTGAAGAAGGATGTGGATGTGATTCCTACCTCTTCAACTGATATTCGGAGGATCGAGGTGGAATATTTAAAGGATAAGGCAAAAAAGAAAAAGGCAGCTCCGGTGGACTCATCCCTAGTTGTTGATCTTCAAACACTGCCTGCAGATGCACCTTTGCCTACTCCGGCCCCTGGGCCTTCAGTTACATTCAGTGTTGTTCCTTCTGACCACCCTAGTTCCTCTACTGTTACATTGCCTCCCAGAGCTGCTGTTTCCCGGACCCTGCTCACTCAGGCTGCATTACTCCGGATGGGGCAGCTAGCCCATTCTGCCGATCGTCGTGCTGCCAGACTTGAGGTCTCTATTCTGGGCATGATTCAGATAGCCATTGTTGATGTTGTGACACCATTAAGTGCTACTATTGATGCCCTTGCAACTAGGATAGCGGTGTGTGAGCGTGGCAAAAAGTCCACCGAGAAGGTGACGGTATTAAAAGCCGTCATTGCTGCACTGAGGAGAGATGTGGACCAGTTGAAGTCCACCAACATGTCCATGATTTTTAGGATGGTGGATATCCCAGATGTGCCAGTAGAGCCAGATATGACTCCAGCTACCACCAGAGATGATGTTGGAGAGTTGAGGAGGCGACTGATCCCGAGTCTGAGGCAGGGACAGATGAGGAGATGCTTGGGGTTGCTGAGGAGGCTTCGTATGAGGGTCTTACTGAGACTGAGGAGGCCATGGTAGATGCAGTTGTATAGGCTTAGTTGGCGGATACACCCTTGGTTGACCCTAGTTCAGCTGCTACTCCTTTTGAGGTGACTTCGGGCACTGATGCCCAAGTTCAGAGTGATGCACCGGGCAGCCAAGACAGACAGAAAAACTGAGTAGACATGATTCCTTTTTACCTCTCTCTATTTCTTACTTTTTGACTTTTTGATATTTTATTGTTTGCATTTGAGGACAAATGACTTTTGATTTGTGGCGGGGTGAGGCCCACCTTGTGTGACTATTTTTTTTTTGTATATATTAAGTTTTTGAGCTTTATATTGTGTTGATATTGTTTTTTTGGATAATTGAGCTTGTGGCTTCTTGCTTAAATTGTAAATGATTTTGGACCCTTCAGAAAAAAATTGTGCCGCCTCTTGTTTGTGTTTTGAATGTGGTTGTTTTCTTGCAAATTTGAGTATCGTTCTTGATCAATACCAATGACTTGAATAGTGCTCATAATCGAACAAAAATGAATGCGCGGCTATGATGAGGCCAAATGAAGTTGCATAAACAATATGTGAACTTTTTGCATCTTGTTGTGACTAGCCAATTATCAAATTGAGTATCTTGTGATGAACATTGCACACTAGAGAAAGTGTGGAGTCTTGTTTGACATTGGTGTCAATGCTTTGTGTGATGAGCTTATCGTGAACCATGTGTGATGACACCTAGAATTTTCCCCGTTGGTCCGGTTGACTATGTGATACATGCTCTTGAGATGATCTTAGGCAACTTCGATGAGTGTGAAACAATTTGACATTATACCTCGTTTTATGGCCTACCTTGTGAGTGTCTGAACTTCGCTTGAACACCTTTTGAGCCTTACCCTTTTCTTGGAAGAAACTTGATGAAATTGTGACCTTTCTTGATCCATTACCCTTAATCCTCATGATTTGTGGTTTACGTGAATAGCCAACTGAGGCCAAAAGCCTAAGCTAAGGGTGTGGTGAAAAGAGAAGGTAAATCAAGAAGTGCAAAGAAGTCCCCTTTGACCCATGGTTTTGAGAAAGATAGAGCCCCTCCATACAAAAAAAGAAGAGAGAAAAAGAATGAAAAAGTTGTGGAATAAAATTGTGAAATTGCTAAAAGAATTGGGGTGTCCAACAGTCCATGGAAAGTGAATAATGGGTTGACTTTTGATCATGAATGAGAATGATAAAGAAGAGGGAAGAAACTGTTGTTCACACCACATTTCATGAGGATAGCAGCCACTGAGCCTAAATGCCCATACTTTTACACTCAGCCCCATTACAATCCTTGAAAAGATCTTTTTTATCTTGAGTGAGCTGAAACAAGTGTTGATTGGAAAATACGGGTAAACCTACGGGTGAAATCATGCATTGTGTTCATCTTTGTGAGTGTGAGTGTTGCATTTGATTTCGGAGCTTTAAATTGTTGAACCATTGTGTGTTAATATGGAACCATTCTTTGTGTGAGGGAATTTGAGTACCTTTGTTGAGCTTGAACCTGCATTTGAAGCAAGTATTGTGAACTTGAGAGTCTTTGATAATGGTGAGTGACAACTTAAATCTTTGAGTCCATAATTGATCCTTGCATGAGTAAGTTGAGTCTTTTTGTGTGCATTCATGATTGAGTCTTGTGTAGCACTGTTTGAGACATCCTTGTTGAACTGCTGAACTTGAGTTTTACTTGAGGACAAACAAAAGTTTAAGTTGGGGGTGTTGATGAGTCCACGATTTGGACTCATTTAGGGCTTTAATTTAATAGATTTAGTGTCCTCAAATGCATATTATGTGCCAATAACTGATGTAAATCCTTGATTTAAGGTATTTGGATTAAGGAACAAAGCATGGACACTAATGAGGAAAAACAAACAAGGCAGTTGAAAGAACGAAGAAAAGAGGGCCTGATTATCGCCTAACCCATTGGGCGAGTTGCCGAATGGCCATGATCTCGCTTAAAGTTTCGGTGTACCAAGCCCTGAAGGAAAAAATCAAATCGGTGACAGAAAAGAGCAGTCAGCGAGTCGCCGATCGGTTCCATGATGCAGTGCTAGATCGCCCAACGTTACAGTACTTGAAGATGCTGAAGGCAAAAGCAAAAAGGCGATGGAATTGACCAAAGGGGGGATCGCCGAGTGGATCGGCGATCCCGACTTGTTGCGCCGAATGTTCCTTCGCAACATATTTTTGGCGACTATAAATACATTTTAAAATTCTTAGTTTAGGAAGAGTTATCAGTTATCAGTTTTCAGAATATGAGTTTTCATAGTAGCTAATTTTGTCAATCAGTGTTAGAACTCAGAGGTTGGGGACAATATTTTCCTTAGCTTTGAAGATTTGAAGAATTCCATTTTTGAGAAATTGGAAGTGGGTCTTTGAGGTTCTTCAACCTTGACCATCGTAAAGATGAAATTAATCGTACACATTTGATAGAAACACAATTTAATAACAATTTCTATCTTTTTATGATGTCTAGCTAAAACCCCAATTCTTGGGGTGTGATTATGTGTTAATGAGTTGATTTAGCTGCTAGGTATTGTTAATTGATAGTTTAAATGTTACTTAAAAGTGATTTCAATCATTAATTGTGGCATTTTGGCTTGCTCGAGAGAGAGGTTTTAAAACCAAGATTATTGATTTGATGGTCTGTGGGTATTGGGTTGTCATGGGTTCAGGTCGAGAGAGTGAATCCTAAATCCTTTTCCACACATTCAGCACAAGAGAGTGAATGGATTAAAGCAGAGCTATTCTTAATTGCTGCTCATTGGTGTTCGAGAGAAACCAAATTGATTCGGGATAAATTGTTCGAGAGAAAGTTTATTTCCCCTAAAGACTAGCTTATTCACTGATTTACAACTATTTAATATCAATTGCAATCACCCATTTTTCTATCTTAGCCTATAATCCAATCACATCCCAAGAACCCGTCTCTTTACTTGTTCCTTAGTGTTAATTGTTGTTGTTGTAGCTGATAATTACAATCAAAACCCCCCCTATTTGGCACTTTTGTCACCCCTTAATTTGGAACCATGCTTTTATTCGTAAATGTTTTTATCTATGATTGACTTGAACATATTTTTACTTGGCTCTTGAATCATAAGCACGTACCACTCCCTATGGGATTCGACCCCAACTTACTTAGTTGGGTTATATTAATGACTAACGATCGTTGGCACTTAGTATTGGAAGAAGTGTCCTGATATGTGAAATCATTGTTTCATATACATATTCAGTTGAGAGTAGACTAAGCATCGAGTTGGAATGAGGTTCAGCGTACCTTCATAGTCCCAGCACTACGTGCCCCCGTAGGAGTATAAGTCCCCCCTATGGGCATCGGATTTAGTGATCACGTCAGTCATGCCTTTATACCCTTGGCAAGGTATATCGGGTCCTCTCGATAGGGCGTATACATTGAACTCCATGTTTAGCTCGTGTGGTATAAAGTCGGTTAATAGTAGCTCCCACAGTTATATTCTAGTGCAGTTGACTAGGTTTTCAATTTATACTTCGGTATTTAGCCTCAGCATGTTTTGTTCATGATTAGCACGTGCTCATTGCATTTAGGTCAGTTTCTAGTTATATTTTAGCATATATATATATATATATACTGCTCAATTATGCTTTGTTCATCTTGTATATCTTGTTCAGTTATTATCTATATCTAGAATGCTCAATACATTCCAATTACTGATGCATACTCTGCGCTACATCTTTTCATATTGTAGGTTCAGGTACTCAGCATCCAGATCACGCTTAGATCAACTTTCGGTCTGTATTCATCAGTTTCAGTGGTGAGTCCTCATACTTTGAGGACAATAGACATGCTTTTCATACTTAGTTTTTTATTCAGTTTTCAATTTTATTAGAGTTACACAAGGGGCATGTCCCAACAACCCTATTCAGTTAGAGGATTTTTCAGACATAGTAGTAGATTCAGCTTTAGTTATTGAGTGATTGTTTAGTATCACTAAACTCTTAGTATATTTTATGCATTCAGACTGTTTGGGTATTCCCCACTGTCAGCTATCTATTGATTTAGCTTCTGCATAGTACTTGTCTTATTCAGTAATTTTATAGTATAATTATGATATGCCAGAGACAGGGTTAGCTTGGGGTCACTCGTGATCCTAGGTCTCGTGTTACGTCAAGGAGGTGGCCTTGGGGCGTGATAAACTTGATATCAGAGCATTATGTTTAAGAGTCCTAGGATGTCTTAAAGTAGCACTAAGTTGAGTCTCTTTCATGGGTGTGAAGTGCACCACATCTATGAGAGGAAGGCTATGAAGTGTTTTAAGGAAAACTTCACTTTCCTTGCTATTCTTATTGTGCGTGAATATGATCCAACTTATCTTTCTAATCCATCGTTATGTGTTTCACATCATGCCTCCTCATAGAGCTTATGCACGGAATGCTTATCCACGCAATGCTAATGCAACTCCTCCAGTCCCGGACCATGAGGTTATAAATGCAGAATTTTGGAACGCGATCCAACTCTTGGCTTAGAGTGTAGCTAACCAAAACAATCAGCAAAATCCAGTTCATGTAAGAACTAATAGTGGCTCAGCTGCAGCTAGGGGTTCATGATTTTGTTTGGATGAATCCGCCTAAGTTTCTAGGGTCGCAGGTTGGTGAGGACCCACAATACTTCATTGATGAGGTTAAGAAATTTTTTGGAGTGATGCAAGTGACTAGTAATGATAGGATGGAGTTGGAATCCTACCAGCTTAAGGATGTGGCTCACATATGGTTCACTCAGTGGAAAGAAAACCGGGGCTGCGGATGCAGCTCCTCTAAATTGGGAGTGTTTTACCGGAGCTTTTATGGACAGGTTCTTCCCAAGGGAGTTGAGAGAAGCTAAGACACAAGAGTTTATGAACTTGAAGCAGGGTTCAATGTCGGTCCAAGAGTACGGGCTGAAATTCACTCAACTCTCTAGGTATGCTCCACATATGGTTGTCGATCCAAGGGCACAGATGAGTAAATTTCTATTTGGGGTATCCGATCTGGTGAAGACCGAGTGCAGGAATGCTATGCTGTTATAGGATATGAATATCTCTAGGCTTATGACTCATGATCAGCAGGTTGAGGGAGATAATCTTAGGGAATTGGCTAAGGATAACCAAAAGGCTAAAATAGGTAACTATGAGTACTTTCAACAGAAGTCGAGCACTCAGAATCGCTCACAGTTTCAGCAGAAATCTGTAGCCCCAACACCTTCATCAGCTAGTGATCCATCCCCCAATTTTCAACAGGATCAAAAAGGTAGGGCATTAGGGTCTAAGTCTCAAAGGAGTACTTCAGGTAACAAGAGTTTCCCAACTTTTCCAAAGTGTGGTAAGAACCATCCGGATGAGTGTCTTGTAGGCAGGGAAGGATGTTTTGGGTGTAGTCAGTCTGGTCATAGGTTGAAGGATTGCCCTTCTGCCAGGTAGGGTCAAAGAGGTAATAACAATAGGGCTCAGTCTACAACTCCAGCAGCACCAGCAGGTCGCCCAACTCAGCAGGGTGTTTCATGGTACAACTAGCGGTCAGCGCCAGAATAGGTTGTATGCTCTCCAGGCTCGCCAGGACCAGGAAGATTCTCCTGATGTGGTCACTAGTACATTACGATTCTTTCATTTAGATGTGTATACGTTGTTAGATACATAGGCTACTCTTTCTTTTGTAACTCCCTATATAGCAGTAAACTTCAGTGTCAGTTCAGAAACTCTCTCAGAACCCTTCTCAGTCTCTACTCCAGTTAGTGACCGGGTTATAGCTAGACGTGTATATAGAAATTGCCCTGTCACAATCTCTCATAATGTTACCTCTGATTGGCTAGGAAGATGATCTCTACAGGATATGTCTATCATCTTTTTCGGGTTAAGGATTCAAACTCTGAAACCCCAACTCTTGAGTCAGTCCCAGTAGTGAATGAGTTTCCAGAAGTGTTTCCAAAAGATCTTCCCAGAGTTCCACCCGAAAGGGAAATCAACTTCAAAATAAATCTCCTTCTAGATACCCAGCCTATTTCAATTCCTCCTTACCGAATGGCTCCAGCTGAGCTTAAGAAATTGAAAGAGCAGTTGAAAGACCTTCTAGATAAGGGCTTCATCAGACCTAGTATCTCTCTGTGGGGTGCTCCAGTGTTGTTCTTAAAAAAGAAAGATGGTTCCCTAAGAATGTGCATCGACTATCGTTAGTTGAACGAAGTCACAATCAAGAACAAATATTATATCCCCAGGATTGATGACTTATTTGACCAACATCAGGGTGCTAGTCATATTTCAAATATAGACCTCAAATCCGGCTATCATCAGCTCACAATTAGAGATAGTGACATTTTGAAAACAGCCTTCCGAACTCGGTATGGTCATTATGAGTTTGTAGTTATGTCTTTTGGACTAACAAATGCTCCTGCAGCTTTCATGGACTTAATGAACAGGGTGTTCAAACAATATTTGGACTCGTTCGTTATCGTCTTTATTGATGATATCCTCATTTAATCCTGAAATTAAAAGAAGCATGCGACTCATGTGAGAGTTGTTTTGCAGACTCTCAAAGATCGCTAGTTATTCGCTAAGTTCAACAAACGTGAATTATGGTTATAATCCGTCACTTTCCTTGGTCATGTGGTATCCAGTGAAGGAATCCAAGTGGATTCTCTAAATATAGAGGAAGTGAAGCAATGGCCCAGACCCACCTCTCCAATAGATATCAAAAGTTTTTTGGGTATGGCAGGTTATTATAGGAGATTTGTTAAAGGATTTTCATCCATAGCTTTCCCATTGACAAAGTTGACTCATAAAAAGGTCAAATTTTAGTCATCAGACGAGTGTGAGAAAAACTTCTCAGAATTGAAGGCTGGTTGATTACAACTCCTATCTTAACTCTACCAGATGGTTCAGACGGTTATGTGATCTATTGTGATGCATCCAGGGTCGGCCTATGTTGTGTGTTGATGCAGCAGGGTAAGGTCATAGCTTATGCTTCTAGATAGCTTAAGGTACATGAGAAAAACTACCCAACTCGTGACCTCGAGCTTGCACTTATAGTATTTTCCCTAAAGATTTGAAGACATTACTAGTACGGTGTTCACGTAGATGTGTTCACAAATCCTAAAACCTCCAGTATGTGTTCACCCATAAAGAGTTTAATCTTCGTCAAAGGAGATGGGTTTAATTCCTCAAGGACTACAATATGAATGTGTTTTACCATCCTGGTAAGGCCAATATAGTGGCTGATGCTCTCAGCGGACTGTCTATGGGTTGTGTAGCACATGTTGAGGAAAAAAGAAAGGAATTAGCAATGTTCACCGGCTTTCTCGCTTAGGAGTTGGTCTTACGGACATGCCAGACGTGGTGTGATAGTTCAGAATGGATCAGAATCATCATTGGTAGTGGAGGTTAAGGAAAAACAAGATAGTAACCTTATATTACTTCAGTTGAAAGGTGCAGTTCATAAACAAAGAGTTCAGGTTTTCTCCCAAGGAGGAGATGGTGTGTTTCGTTACCAGGGTCGCTTATGTGTTCCTAACGTGGGTGAGTTAAGGCAGTGGATTCTTATAGAAGCTCATAAGCTTCCCCGATTGGTTGGTTTGAAGTAGGTGAATCAGCCTTGATTAGGCCAGATTTGGTTCACGAGGCTATGGAGAAAGTTCAGCTCATCAGAGATAGACTAAAGACAACCCAGAGTCGTTAGAAATCCTATGCAGATGTAAAGAGAAGGGACTTAGATTGAAATCGCAGATTGGGTTTTCCTGAAAGTGTCACTTATGAAGGGGGTGATGAGATTTGGCAAGAAAGGGAAGCTCAGTACTAGATATATAGGTCCTTACAGAATCCTAAAAAGGGTTGGTAATGTGGCTTATGAGTTAGAGTTGCCAAAAGAACTAGCAGCGGTCTATCCAGTCTTTAACATTTCCTTGTTGAAGAAGTGTGTGGGTGATTCGGCATCAATTGTACCATTGGAGAGTGTGGCTGTGAAGGATAGTCTCACTTATGAAGAGGTGCTAGTTGAGATTCTTGACCAGCAGGTTCGTAGGTTGAGGAATAAAGAAGTCACTTCAGTGAAGGTTTTGTGGAGGATTCAGTCCATAGAGAGAGCTACTTAGAAGAAGAAGCATCCATGAAGGCCAAGTATCCTCATCTCTTTCCTTCCGATTCCATTTCAGCTTCAGGTAATATTTCCTCTCCAGTCTCTCGATTTACTCTTGCGTAAAATCAATCTTAGTATCTTGTTCCTTCAGTTGTTCTTGCATTTCAACATAATTGCATGTTCTTGGAATTCAGTTCAGTTAGATATCAGTTTCTAGTACTTAGTGGTAGGGATTACCCCTCATTCCCTCCTTACTCAACTACTTTAGACTTCATTCGAGGATGAATGTTCCCAAGGGGGAGATAATGTAACACCTCAGAAATCAGACTTGGACTTTTCAGCAGAAAAAGGCGAACCATGGAGGGGTTCACGGGCCGTGATCTAGACCACGATCCGTCACCCTCATCGTGGTTCACACTCACCCAGAAGTGGTGGACCACGAAGCCTTCACGGGTCATGGGCCACCACACGAGCCATGTGAAGGCTCGTGGAAACAAGGCAGAACCACCCAAGGCTCAGGCATTAGAACATGGATCCCTCCATGGGCCGTGGTCTTGATGACGGGCCGTGGTGAGGCTAGTCAACCTGAACCAATAGACCCCTAGCCCCAAGTGAAGAACCACGGTGGCCTTCATGGTCCGTGAGGTGGACCGTAGAGGGGAGTGTCCAAAACCAGTAGACCCTGGCTAAGAACCACGACCCACTTGACTGGCTGTGGTCCCTTTGACGGTCCGTTAGTGGTGTCGCGGTAGGCCTCTGTCCTATTTTAAGTCAGGGTCATTTTGGTCTTTTCCCCTATGCTTTGGACACCTAAACTACGTCGTTTAACCCCTAAAATACGTCATTTCACCCAGTTTAAACCTAGTTCTCTATTAAGAATTTACCAAAACCTTTATTCTCCACAAATTCATCGAACTTAGAGAAAGAAGAGAAGAAAGAGGCGCCAGTTTTCCCAAGAACAACCAACAGGTTTCCTTCAAGTTCCAGCCCCGAAATCGAAGGATTTCTTCGTAGATTTCATCACCAGGTATGTGGGATTTCACTAGTGGGTTCCTTCCATCCACTAGTCCCTATATTCAGTTAGATTCTTGATTCTCTATATCATGTTTAGACCTAGGGTTTCTAAAACCTTAGAAAATTGTTGTGATTTAGCTGTTGTAGTATTCCAAATCGAATTAGCTTATTTCTTGGAAAATTTGCTTAGTTCCGTGTATGAAACTCAGAATTCTAGATGTATAATTTCTTTTACTTCATGACTTATACTTGCTAGGTCAGTAAAACAAATAATCATGCTTCATATTTGAATGTTACTTTATAAGTACATAAATGTGCATTCTCAGATTTGCCTGTCAATATTTTGAGCTATCCAGTAATTCAGTTACATTGTGTCATATACATATTCAGTTGGGAGTAGACTTAGCACCGAGTTGGATTAGGATTTAGTGTACCCTCATAGTCCAAGAACTATGTTCCTCCATAGGAGTATAAGTCCCCCGTGTGGGTATCAGATTTAATGATCAAACCGGTCATGCCTTTATACCCCTGGCAAGGTATATCGAGTCCTCTCGATGGGGCGTTTACATCGGACTCCATGTTTAGCTCACATGGTTTTATGTCAGTTAATAGTAGTTCTCATAGTCAGATTCTAGTGCAGTTGACCAGGTTTTCAATCTATACTTCAGTATTCAGCCTCATCATGTTATGTTCATGATTAGCACTTGGTCATTGAATTTAGCTCAGTTTCCAGTTATATTTCAGCATATATATATATAGATATATATATAGCTTAGTTATGCTTTGTTTAGTTTATATATCTTGTTCAGCTACTATCAATATCCCGCATGCTCAGTGCATTCCAAGTACTGACGCATACTATTTGCTGCATTCTTTCATGATGTAGTCTCAGGTACTCAGCATCCAGATCGACTTTCGGTCAGTATTCAACAGCTTCAGTGGTGAGTCCTCATACTTCGAGGACAATAGACATGCTTTCCATACTTAGTCTTTTATTCAGTTTTGAGTTTCATTAGAGTTAGCTGATGGGCATGTCCCAGCAACCCTATTTAGTTAAAAGGATTTTTCAAACTTAGTAGAAGATTTAGCTTTAGTTATTGAGTGATTGTTCAGTATCACTCAACTCTTAGTATGTTTTATGCATTCAGACTGTTTGGGTAATCCCCACTTTCAGTTATCGATTGACTTAGCTTCCGCATAGTACTTGTCTTATTCAGTAATTTTATAGTATGCTTATGATATGCCAGAGAAAGAGTTAGCTTAGGGTCACTTGTGATCCTAGGTTCCGTGTTACGTCAAGGGGGTAGCCTTAAGGCGTGACACTATCTCAACTCACCCCACCTTCGTCCACTGCAAACTCCTATGCTAAAAACCATTTCACCTTCTTAACCAATCATCGCTTAACCATTCTATCATATAATGACTTCTCGAAACCACCCACATTGTCAACCCCAAAGTCCGTCCTACGAAATTCCTAAATTCAAATCCACCAACTAACTCTATCTACCAGTTAAACCATTGCTCACCTCTTTTAATTCAATCTACTTATAATGACTTAATCAGTCATTTTTGGAAAGTTTTATAATATTACCATTTTTCCCCTCCTAATATCGACCCCGAGTCTTTCTATGTTGATTATTGAAAGATTGTATTAGAATTTGAGTAAAAATTTGAGAACTTGAGTAAGTTTGTGATTTTGAAAGGCTAAGTTGCTTAAAAGTAGTTTTCGGACACTTGGATTCTTGAGTGACAAAATGAAATTTCGTCGATTCCATTAGTTTCAAAATTTGTAATATCATCTATGAGAGTTTTAAATTTCAAATTCAGAGTCTTCATGTAGATTTAAGGTCCTTAGTTGTGAAATTATGGAAATTTAACCTTTGGGTTGACTTTGGTCAACATTCGGGGTTCGGATGCTTGGATCTGAATTCCAAGAGTTTCGTTGGATTTGGGGGATGATATTAGGCCTAAGTGAGGTCTTGGTTGATTTTTAGAGGTCCCAAGCTTGTTATAACCTTTTTAGGTGTTTGTTAGTTTCTTCTGGTTTTCATGTATGTCGGGTCAAGGAAACCTCAGATTCGTATTTAGATAGTTCCATTAAGTCCAGAACGTCGAGTTGCATATGTGGATTGTGTTTATGGGGCTCTAAACGAATCACAAGGGTCCTTTTGGTGTTTGAGACTTGGCTATGTTTTAGGTGCTGCAGGCCTCGCTTTGACGATGGTCCTATAGCTTAAGCGAAAGGGCATGTCACTTAAGCGAGACCCAAGTTTTTAGAGAGGGTCACTTTTCTTGCATCAGAGAGGGGTATTGACCTGCAAATTTTGGGGCTTAAGCCCCATTTTCCATTTTTGAGCTTCGGAAGAACTTGGATGTGATTTCTTGTGCAAAAAGCCTTTGGGTAAGCCTTTGTGATCCTAGAACTTCATTTCTCATTGTTTATTTATGGATTCTAACATCAAAATTTTGGGTTTTGAATTACAAATGACTTGGTCTTTCAAGAACTCAAGTTCTAAGCTAAAATGGAGGTTTTGAACTATTTTTTATCCCTTTTTCGAAATGGTTTTCACCATTGAGTTCCTAAAGTGTTGAACATCAATTTCTAGTATTGATTTTTAGATTCAAACCTTATTTTTGAAATTGTATTTTTAGTAGATTGACCCATTTTTTCAAGTAATTGATGTGAGTATTGTTGTTTCTAGAAAGTGATTATGAATAATTGGTTGTTATAGATTGTGTGGCTTTGGAAGTAAACCAGAAAGGGAAAACTCAAGCTTCATATTGATTGATTGTTTTAAGGAAAATGATCTCTTAACCTTTGTAATTTAGTAGTATTGTTTTCCCCTCTTCGTTGTTTATGTGTTGGGGAGTAATCAGGAATGCGGTGATGGGTTTATTTTCTCCCCTCGATTAATGTTAATAAACAAAGAAGGGGTAAATAAAAAGGCTTTATGATGGAAACAACAATTTGTGAATTGCCTTGTTCTGATCCTATTTGTTTGATTTGATGAAATGCTTTGATGACTTGAATGCGGAGTTGAATTACACGACTTATTGTATTTTTGTGTGGTGTGATATTGCTTGTGTGGATTGATTTTTGAACACCATGATAAGATATGTGATGATCGTTGATGTCAAGGTCTCTTCTGGCAAGTGCTTGTGATGCCGAGGTCATTGCTCTCAAATACAATTGATATAAAGTCGAGGGAAAATGGTTCCGGCTAGTGATTTTGTATAAAGCTGATGGGAATTTTTTTTGGCTAGTGATGTGATATAAAGTCAATGGGAAATAGTTATGGCTAGTGATTTTATGTAAAGCTGAGAAGAAATGGTTACAACTAGTGATATGACATAAAACTTATGGGAAATGGTTCTAGTGAGAGTGGACTCTTAATTTTTTATGTTTATGATTGACTTTTTGATTGATTGTGGTTGATGTATTTGATAATTGTGATTTGGCTACTTGATACGTGTTGGTTGTTGAGTTTTGACTTTAAACTATCAATTTTAAGCCTTTTGAACTGTTTATTGTAGAATTGTTAGGCTGGTCTAATTTTTGTGTAGGTTGTAGTTTTAGCAAGTTCAGCTGGAATGGAAAGGGGTATTGAATTTCTCGCTAGGTTCCGTTGTTTATAAGGTTTCTTGTTGGGTTCCATGTTTTTGGTACTCACTCCTTACTTCTACATTTGTGTAGGTTTCAAAACCGGCACTGTGTGAGTCTTTCTTCTACTTTACAGGGCTTGTCAAAGGATTATTGAGAGGTAGCTGCTTATCATCCCGGCGGGCCCTCTTTTCCTTTATGTTATGCTTTGTTCTATTTGAGAAACAAAGACTTTGAGACTTGTATTTATCTTTTGAATTTTGTTGTTACATTTATGGCTTGTACACGTAACAACGAGGTTTTGGGGTGTTAATCAAAAGAATAAGTATTCCACTTCCTTCTTATTCTTGCTTTATTTTTCAAATTGTTTTCATTCGTTGGGTTGTGGTTGACTTGTCTTGGCGGGAATAAACAAGTGTAATCACGTCCATTTTTGGATCGTGACAAATGGTATCAGAGCCCCAGGTTCATAAGTATCACGTCTGTACTAGCCAAGTTAAGTAGAGTCTTAAAGATCAATATAGAGATGTTTGTACCTATCTTCGAGAGGCTATGAAGATTCTTAGGAAACTCTCTCTTTTTTCATTCTCTTTTATCGTGCGTGATTACCCTCGCTTGTGTTGAGTTTTCACGTATTATTTTAGAAGATGCCCAAGACCAGAGATTCTGATATGAGTGGTAGAAGGGAGGCAGTCCATAAAGTAGTTGTTAAGACCCTAGCTAGGGGTAGAGGTAGGGCCCAAGCTAAAGAGTGTGCTCGTGGAGTAGCATCAGCAAGAGTTCGTGTCCGAGGAACGACACTAGCCAGAGGTAGAGCTAGAGAAGTTTCTCTTGAGCCACAGGTTAAGGTTACTGAGGACTAGGTCCTCTCAAGTTGTGAACTCCCTTGTTTCAAGAGACTTTGTTGAGGATGCTCGGTGTGTAGATAACTTCTATCATAGTGGTATGGAAGGTACACCACATAGTTCTCAGACTAGGTTAGAAGTGTATACTCCTGGGCAACTACAGACTACGGGGATATAGGATCAACTGGGTCAACCACCAGTGGTTCTAGCACCAATTGTGGGTGTTCAGATTGCTCTTCAGATTATTTTGGCGATAGTTGAGAAATAGTGCTTCGAGAGGTTTTAGAAGATGAAACCATCCCAATTTTAAGGTGGTAAGAGTGAGGATGCCCATGAGTTTTTGACTTTGTGCCATGAGATGCTTAAGGTTGTAGGTATGGTGAATGCTCGTGGGGTTTGTTTTGTTGCACTTTAGCTTTGTGGATGTGGTGGAGGACTTTAGTGAGGTCTAGACCAGATGGATCTCCTCCAGTAGAGTAGGATGCACTTTTAGTGCTTTCTAGGACTGCTTCATCTCATGGAGCGGGAAAAAGAGGAGTCGGCTGAGATTTGAGGACTTGAGACAAGACAGTTTGACTGTTACTGAGTTTGATTTTTGTTAGCTTACTAGGCATGCTATGACTATTGTTCCTGATGAGGCAGAGAGAGCTCACATATTATTTTAGAGGGTTGACATTCTCTACAAAATCATATGTGTTCATAGTAACAAGAGAGAAGGCTTCCTTCTAGTCTATTGTGAGCACCGCCAAGGAGGCAGAGTTGATGGTTTTAGAGGAGTTTGGGGAGCCCAATATGGCTTGATCATTTGGTAAGTTTTCTAGTGCCTCATCTAGAGGCAAGGGTTCACATAAAGGTAGTGGTTACTTTCAGCACCATGGGCCGTTTCATGCATTTACGCCAGCAGCTGAGAGTGGACAGTTGGTTTGAGGGTCTTATGATTCTAGCCAAAGTGGTCATGGTAGCTAATCTGGTTCATAACAACAATTATCCGTGTCTAGGTCTTACTTTGGATATGGGGATACAGGTCATCTGATCCGGCAGTGTCCTTTGCAGACTCATTCAGGACCCCAACGTTCTTATTCAGTTACTCCTGTTAGAGATTCAGTGCCTCCAGACAAGGGTCGAGGAAAAGATCAGTCTGGTAGAGGTTGCAGGACTTCTGGTAGGGGTACTCTTGCTCCGGAGGGTGGAGGTAAAGGTTCTACTCCGAGTCTAGGTGGCCATGATGGCCAATATTATGTGTTTCTAGGAAGGCCTAAGGCTGAGATTTTTGATGTTATGATAACATGTATTGTCCTAGTTTGCCATCGACCTATGTCTGAATTTGTTTGATCCGGTCTTTACTTTTTCGTATATATCTACCTATTTTCTTGTTGGGTTTGATAGGATGTCATGCATGTGCCTATTCATGTTTCTACACCAACGGGTGAGTCCTTAGTGGTGGATCGAGTGTATCGATCTTGTCTTGTTTCTTTGGCCGGGTATGATACTTGGGTAGACTTGATCATTCTGGAAATGGTAGGCTTTGATATTATTTTGGGTATGGATTGGCTCTTCCCACAATGCGATTCTTTATTGTTATGCTAAGATTATGACCTTAGCAATGCAGGGTGTCCCGAGAGTTGATTGAACGAGTGTTATTGGTTCTTACCCTAACAAAGTTATCTCTTTCATTCGAGATTAGAGATTGATTGATAGAGGGTCTTTATCCTATTTGGCTTTCATGTGGGATAAGCCACCTCCCATGGACTCTTTACCCATGGTTCGAGAGTTTGTAGATGTGTTTCCTACCGATCTTCCAGGTGTTTCTCCAAATAGTGATATTGATTTTTCTATTGACTTGGAGTCAGACACCAAGACCATCTCTATTCCTCTTTATCTTATGGTTCCATCTTAGTTGAATGAATTGAAGGAGCAGTTACAAGATTTGTTGAGTAAAGGGTTTATTCGCCCTAGTGTTTCTCTATGGGGTTCTTTTATTCTGTTTGCGAGAAAGACTGACGGAACCATGAGGATCTGTAATGATTATCGACAGTTGAACAAGGTAATAGTGAAGAAAAAGTATCCTCTTCCTCGGATTGATGACTTGTTTGATCAGCTTTAGGGTGCATCTTTGTTTTCCAAGATTGATTTAAGGTCTGATTATCATCCTTTGAATATTAAGACATCGGATATCCCTAAGACAGCTTTTAGGACTCGATATGGACACTATGAGTTTTTGTGATGTATTTTGGTTTGACTGATTCCCCTGCAATGTTTATCGAGTTGATGAACATGGTATCTCGACCTTATCTGGATTTTTTTATGGTAGTGTTCATTGACGACATCTTGGTGTACTCCAAGAATGAGAAGATCACGATCGGCATTTGAGGATTGTACTCCAGAGATTGAGGAATGAGAAGTTTTATGTCAAGTTCTCAAAGTGCAAGTTTTGACTTGATTTTGTGGCATTTTTAGGACACATGGTGTCCAAGGAGGGTATTTGGGTAGATCCAACCAAGATTGAGGCAATTAGAGGTTGGACCAGCTGACGTCAATTACTGAGATACAGAGTTTAGTGGGACTTGTAGGCTACTACACCGGTTTGTTCAAAGCTTCACCACTATTGCATTTCCTTTGACCAGATTGACTCGTCATAGTGTTTACTTCCAGTGTTCTAATAAGTGTGAGGAAAACTTTCAAAAGCTCAAGACTTTGTTGACTTTGACTCCTGTTTTGACTTTACCCAAGGAGGGTTTCGACTTCACTGGTTATTATATGCTTCAGAAATCAGGTTAGGTGGTATTCTGATGCAGAAGGGTAAGGTGATCGCCTATGTTTCTAGATAGTTGAAGACCTATGAGAGGAAATACCCTACCCATGATTTAGAGTTGAAAGTTGTAAAGTTTGTGCTTAAGATATGGTGACATTAGTTGTATAGGATTCATTGTGAGGTCTTCACCGATCATCGAAGTCTTCAGTACATTTTCAATCACAAGGATCTAAACTTAAGCTAGCACAGATGGCTTGAGCTAGTGAAGGATTATGACATCACCATCTTGTATTATCTGGGAAAGGCTAATTTGGTGGCCAATTACTTGAGTAGGAAAACTTCTAGTATGGGGACTATTGCTGCTCTTAGTGTTGAGGAGAGACTATTGGATACAAATGTTCAGAGACTAATCGACAGTCTCATTCGGTACATATTTCTGAGGAGACCAGTGGTTTGATCGCTTTCATAGAGGCACGTTCTTACTTAGTTGAGCACATTTATGAGCATTAGTTTGATGATGAGATGTTGTGTCTCATTCGAGACAAAGTGTTGAGAGGGGAAGCCAAGGAGGCTGCCCTTGATTCTGATGGTGTCTTGAGGATTGAAGGTAGGATTTATTTGCCCAAGATGGTTGAGTTGACTAGATTGATTCTTAAGGAGGCCCATTGTTCTTGATAATCTATCCATCCAGGCGTGGCAAAGATTAACCACGATCTGAGCCAAAATTATTGGTGGTGTGGCATCAAGAAGGATATTACCGACTTTGTTTCTAGGTGTTTAACCTGTCAACAAGTCAAGTGTGAGCACTAGCAGCCCAGGGGTATATCTCAGAGGATGCCTATTCCTACTTGGAAGTAGGAACATATCACTATGGACTTTGTCGTAGGTCTACCTACCACTATGGGTGGTTATGATTTTATTTGGGTTATGGTAGATAGGTTGACCAAGTCTTCCCACTCCATTCTGGTTTGGGTGAAGTATACAGTGGAGAAGCTAGCTGAGCTTTTATATCGTCAGATTGTGCAACTATATGAAGTCTCGATTTCCATTGTCTATGATCAAGGCTCTCTGTTCACTTCCTATTTCTGGTACTCATTACATCATGGCTTGGGTACTCGGATAGATATGAGTACAACTATCTACCCTCATATAGATGGTTAGTCCGAGCAAACGATTCAGGTGTTGGAGGACATGAATAGAGCTTGTGTGATCAACTTTGGTGCTAGATGGGATCAATATTTTCCCTTAGTAGAGTTTGCCTATAACAACAGTTATCACTCTAGTTTTTAGATGGCCCCATTTGAGGTATTCTATTACAAATAGTGTAGATCTCTGATTGGATGGTTTGATTCAACTAAGGTGGATTCTTTGGATACAAATTTTCTTAGAGATACTATGGAGTAGGTGTATATGATTTAGGGTACACAGTTGACATCCTAGAGTCGACAAGAGTTATGTAAATCGAAGAGTTCAAGCTCTAGTATTCATGGAGGGTGATCATGTTTGGCTATGAGTGTCACCCATCAAGGGTGTGATGAGATTTAGAAGGAAGGGAATTCCTAGCCCTAGATTCATTGGACCCTTTGATATTTTGAGTCGTGTGGGAGAGGTGGTCTATAATTTGGCCTTACCACCTAGCTTGTCAGTTGTGCATCCCGTGTTTCATGTTTCTATGCTTCTGAAGTATGTGTCATATGAGTCCCATATACTTTCTCTTAATTCAGTTGAGTTGGGTCCAGACTTGTCTTTTGAGGAGGAGCCTATAGTTATTTTAGATAGGCAAGTCTGAAAGCTTAGAACAAAAGAGATTGCTTTACTGAAGGTGCAGTGGAAGCATCATTTAGTTGGTGAGGCAACTTGGGAGATAGAGTCAGATATGAGTGCCAGATATCCTCAGCTTTTCAAAGCTTCAAGTACTTTCTTTTGCTTTATATTTGAGGACGAACATAGTTTTTAGTTGTGGATAGTCTAATGAAATGATCAGTCATTTTAGGAAAGTTTCATGAAATTACTGTTTTCCCCTGTCGATATTAACCCCGAGTCTTTTTATGTTGATTTTTGAAATTTTGTTATGGAATTTGAGTAAAGGGTTGAGAACTTGAGTAAGTTATCGATGCTGAAAGTCTAAGTTACTTAAAGTGGTTTT
>JAJOOF010008509.1:0-27086 GCA_029582545.1 Solanum lignicaule | reverse complement strand
ATTGTAAGAATTATTTTACCTACAAAATTAAATATTCACACTTCTATTCAATCTTATAAAAACAAAATAATTTAAAAAAAATATAAGCACAAATAACATGTTTACTAATAAAAGAATCACAATTATTAGATAACTATTTAGAAATCAAGAAATTCTTATAAATTTAAATATTCAAGCAATCAAATAATGGAACCACTTCATAAATCAAGAAAAACATATAAAACAAATGAAGTACATTAATAAATAAATTTTTTTTAGATAACATACCTTGTTACTTGTTCTCAAATCTCACTTCTCCTTCACCATGAACAACAAAGTGGAAATGTGGAATGAAGCCAAAAGAAGAACAATATGATGTCCTTACACCTTTTTACCTTTTAGTTTAGGGATTTGAAAAGTCAAAAGAAAAAGTTAAAATAAATAAATAAGAAAAACGTCTAAATAAAGAAGGAAAGGAGAAAAAGAAAGTAAAAAATATAATTTGACTTTATTGACACTTCTAGCTTAAGGTCTAGACATAACTAATGCAACCTAAAAATATGGGTATTTGAACCTCTTTTTATTTATAAATTATTAAAAAGATCTATGAAAAGTGGCACATTTTGTTATATTAATTAAAAATTAAAAATGTTTATGTGGATAGAAAAATTTGAACCACAAATCTATAAGTTATGCACTCCCTATTTGTACTTACTTATCAATATACTAGAGTATTCTTTTTAACCTTGGGTTCACCAATACAAATTTAAAAAGATAATTAAAAAAAATAGTAGTATTATATAGGGGTTAGGAAGGGGAGGATGGGTGCATGTGAACCCTCTCCCCTTCATGTACATACGCCTCTGTTGGCTGGGTGGAGTCTGATGGATTATCTTGGTTACTTTGGGCAGGGAGCTCGGTTTTCTTCTTTCTCAATAGACTTAGCTATTCTTTGTACCTATCGGGCTTATGAGGATTTGTTCAAGTTTTATTTGAACTTGTGCACGAGTGTACCTTCTGGGCTTATGGGGGTCCAGTTAGGTTTAATTTAGTTGTACTTAATTTATTTATGGTATGCTCGTGTGCTTTCTTTTCATATTCGCTTTGACCTCTCTGTGTCTAGATTCTATCCTTTCTTATTATTTTTACCCTTTTTGCTCAGTCGGCCTTTGATGCCTACTGAGTACTTGTTGTTTTGGTACTCATGCTACATTCTGCATCTATTTCGTGATGCAGGTCGCAGTACCAGTTACCAGCGGTGATTAGTTCTAGCCTTCTTTTGCAGTTGTGACTCGTAGACGAGGTCGTTTTGGGTTTGTTATGTCTCCTTCTTTTGTTTTAGCTAGTCTTGTTGCTTTTGAGACACAGTTTGTGTGGTCCACTTTTGGGACTTGTACTCTTTATTATATAGCTCTGTACTAGTGACTTCCAGGTTCTGGGAGAAATTTCTGTATATATTTATTTTGGTTTGTTTCCGCCTTGTTGTCTTTGTTTAGATTATTGTTTTCGCTAGTTTCTACCCTTACGCTCATTACTTGATGTTCTGGGTTACGGGTTGGCTTACCTACTGGTACGATATAGTAGGTGCCATCATGACTCGAGAAATCGGGTCGTGACAAGTTGGTATCAGAACCAGGTTCATCGGTTTCACTTGTACAAAGCTATCTAGTAGAGTCCTGCGGATCGGTGCGGAGACGTCCGTAACTTATCTTCGGGAGGCTATAGGATATCTTTAGGAAGGTTTCCTCTTTTGTTTCACTTTCGTGCAACGTGTGTCTTATTGGTTCTTTGAAATCTCACTTGTTTCACTCTTTTGCAGGATGGCTCTTTCGCGAGGTGGCGCGGCCGGGGGTGATGCACTTGGACCTGCAGATAGATCCCCAGCTTGGGGTAGACGCCAACCCCGAGATCGAGGCAGGGCCGCAACACCAGACTAGGAGAGAGAGGAGGTTCCAGAGCTAGTAGCGGACCCTCCAGCAACTCATATACCAGCTCCGCCGATGAGGCCGGGGACAGCCCAGCTATCATCCGGACGAGTTTTGACTCAAGATCTCCAGGCTGCTCTTGCACAACTCTTGGGTGTGCTTAGGGGGTATGCAGCAGCCACCCGCCCCAGCTACACCAGCACCAGTACCGCTGGATCAGCCTACAGTGAGGGCACCTCAAGTCCAGACCACCTGAGAGAGTACAGCCTTTGGCAGCGGATAGACCTATGCTGATCAAGGACCAGAAGATGCTTGGTATGTTTCTCAAGTTGACACCACCGAGGTTTTCTAGGGCTGTGGGTGAGGATGCCCACGAGTTCCTTACTACTTGCCATGAGAGGCTTCGCACTTTGGGTCTAGTGGAGTCTAGAGGGGCCGACTTCATTGCTTACCAACTAGATGGGACCGCCAGGCAGTGGTGAGCACGTTCATGAAGACCAGGCCAGTTGGATCTCCACCGGTGTCAGGGGATGAGTTTTTTGAGGCCTTCTTGGCCAAGTTTATCCTTCGTAGCGTCAGAGACCTCCTCAGAGATCAGTTCTGCAGGTTGGAGCAAGGCTCCATGTCAGTGACAGAGTACGAGACTAGGTTCCACGAGCTATCCCATCATGCTGAGATGATATTACCTACAGAGGAGGAGAGAGTTAGGTGTTTTGTTCGTGGGTTGAGATTGTAGCTTCGGCTTGAGACCCAGTCTTTGGTTTCTTCGGGTCGATCTTTTTTAGACGTGGTTGACCATACTAGTACTATGAAACATCTTCGTCGTGAGTCCCATGGGGGAAACGAGAAGAGGGCTATGCATGAAGGCAGCTACAGTGACTCCTGCTGCAGGTCTAGGGATTATCATGACAGGACCGGACGACGGTTTTGACAAGGTCAGTCTAGCAGACCTACACATGCTTCTCTTCAGGCATCAGATGGTGGTCGGAGTGAGGCTAGTTCGAGTCAGGGCCGTGAGGTATTTTGGTCAGGTTCTTCAGGCCATGATGGTCGTTCTTCTAGGAGTCACCCTCGACAGGGTTTCTATGAGTGTGGTGAGATGGGTCATTGGGCCAGGGCCTTCCCTCAGCATAGTCGAATTGCTCCTGCTCCTCATGCAGCTCCCCCAGCTTTACCAACAACTCCAGCTAGAGGCCGTGGTGAGGGTCATGACCGTAGAGGTGGTCAACAGGGTATACGGGGTGGTCCCCGAGGAGGCAGGTCAAGTGGTAGGTTTGATGGTCAGGGCAGAGAAAGACATAGCCATTTCTATGCAGCTCCAGCGAGGGCGGAGGCTGAGGCATTAGACGATATGTTCACAGGTACGATTCTTTTATGCCAGCAGCCCACTTTGGCTTTATTTGATCTGGGCTCTACTTTTTCGTATGTTTCTGTTTACTATGTCTCTCGCTTGAGTATGATTTCTGAGCCTCTAGTAGCCGCGTTGCGTGTGTCGACCCCCGTGAGTGAGTCTTTAGTGGTGGATCAGGTATTTCGATCTTGCTTAGTTACTATCGAGGGGAGTGACACCCGGGCTAACCTTATATTGCTTGACATGGTTGATTTCGATGTGATTCTGGGCATGGACTGGTTATCCCCTTATCACACTATTTTAGATTGCTTCTCTAAGACCGTTACCTTAGTCATTCCTGGTATTCCTCCGGTGGTGTGGCAGGGATCTCGTGGTAGCACACCAGTTGGGGTTATCTCTTTTATTCGAGCTAGGAGACTAGTGACTAGCGGATGCTTATCATATTTGGTCTATGTGCATGCTGTAAGTAGGGAGGTCCCTCCGGTTGAGTCAGTTCCTGTTGTTCGTGACTCCTTAGATGTGTTTCCTGTCGACCTACCTGGCCTACCCCAGAGCGTGATATTGGTTTTTTGATTGAGCTTGAGCCGGACACTCGAACTATTTCTATTTTGCCATATCGGATGGCTCTTGCAGAGCTCAATGAGCTCAGTTTTCAGCTTCAGGATCTCTTGGGTAAGGAATTTATCAAACCTAGTGTATCATCTTGGAGCTCTCCCGTTCTTTTTGTTAAGAAGAATGATGGTACGATGCGCATGTGCATTGACTATAGACAGTTGAATAAGGTGACAGTGAAGAATCGATATCCTCTGCCTAGGATTGATGACCTATTTGACCAGCTACATGGAGCTTCAGTGTTCTCTAAGATTGATTTGAGGTCTGGTTACCACCAATTGAGGATTAGGGCAGCGGACATCCCTAAGACTGCATTTAGGACCCGTTATGGCCATTATGAATTCTTGGTGATGTCATTTGGGTTGACTAATGCCCCTGCTGCCTTTATGGACTTGATGACGCGCGTTTTCAGGCCTTATCTTGATTCCTTCGTCATAGTCTTCATTGATGACATTTTGATATACTCGTAGAGTAGGGGTGATCATGAGCAACATTTGAGAGTTGTGCTCCAGACTTTGAGAGATCAACAGCTTTATGCCAAGTTCTCAAAGTGTCAGTTTTGGTTAGACTCTGTAGCGTTCTTGGGGCATGTTGTGTCCAAGGAGGGTATTATGGTAGATCCGATGAAGATTGAGGCTATTCGTGATTGGGCTAGGCCCACCTCAGTTACTGAGATTCGAAGCTTCGTCGGACTAGCAGGCTACTACAGACGGTTTGTGGATGGTTTCTCTAGCTTGGCAACACCTCTGATCCGGTTGACTCGTGTTGATGTTCCTTTTGTTTGGTCACAGGAGTGTGAGGCGAGCTTTTTGAGGCTCAAAGAGTTATTGACCACCGCTCATATATTGACTCTTCCAGTTGAGGGCGAGGGTTTCACGGTTTATTATGACGCATCCGACGTTGGTTTGGGTTTTGTATTGATACAGTAGGGCCGGGTTATTACTTATGCGTCGAGGCAGCTTAAGATCCATGAGCTCAACTACCCCACCCATGACTTGGAGTTGGCGGCGGTAGCTTTCACGCTTAAGATTTGGAGGCACTACTTGTATGGAGTTCGATGTGAGATCTTTACCGATCATAGGAGTCTTCAGTACATCATGAGCTAGAGGGACCTTAATTCTAGGCAGCGTTGTTGGATTGAGCTCCTAAAGGACTACGACCTCTCTATTATGTATCATCCGGGCAAGGCGAATGTGGTAGCGGATGCCTTGAGCCGGAAGGCAGTGAGTATGGGTAGTCTAGCCTTCTTATATGTTGAGGAGCGACCATTGGCTTTGGACATTCAGTTCTTAGCCAATAGCATGGTTCGGTTGGATATCTCAGATTCTAGACGCATCTTGGCCTATATGGGAGTTCAGTCTTCTTTGCTTGATATGATCCGTGGTTGTCAGTTTGAGGATGAGGCCTTGGTGGCCCTTAGAGATCGAGTGTTAGCGAGTGATGATGGTCTGGCTACCTTAGATCCTGATGGAGTGTTGAGATTCGCCGGCCGCATCTGTGTTCCGAGAGTTGGGGATATGATACAATTGATACTTTCTGAGGGCCATGAGTCTAGATACTTTATCAATCTGGGAATAACGAAGATGTATCGTGATTTGAGGCAACATTACTGGTGGAGTGGCATAAGGAGAGATATTGCTGACTTTGTTTTCCGTTGCTTATGCTGCCAGCAGGTAAAGGCCAAGCATTTGAGGCCTGGTGGTGAGTTTCAGAGATTACCCATTCTGGAGTGGAAGTGGGATCGCATTACTATAGATTTTGTGGCTAGCCTACCGCGGACTTCTACAGGTGTTGATAGCATTTGGGTCATCCTTGATCGATTGACCAAGTTAGCACATTTCCTTCCTGTTCAATCTTCATTTAGCGCCGAGAGGTTGGCTCGTATCTACATTCGGAAGGTTGTTCGACTTCATGGGATGCCAGTTTCTATTATATTAGATCGGGGTTCTCAGTTCACATCTAGCTTTTGGAGGACCTTTCAGAATTAGTTGGGCACCCGAGTAGACCTTAGCACAACTTTCCACCCGCAGACTGATGGTTAGTCAGAGCATACTATTCAGGTCCTTGAGGACATGTTGCGGGCTTGTGTTTTGGAGTTTGGTGGTCATTGAGACCAGTTCTTGCCTTTGGCAGAGTTTGCGTATAACAACATCTACCATTCTAGCATTCAGATGGCCCCGTTCGAGGCCTTATATGGTAGGTGTTGTCGCTCTCCGGTGGGTTGGTTTGAGTCTACAGAGCCTAGGCCTCGGGGTACAGATTTGATTCAAAAGGCTTTGGACCAGGTGAGAGTGATTTAGGATAGACTCAGGACGACTCAGAGTAGGCACCAGAGTTATGCGGATCGGAGGCGTCGACCTTTGAGATTCTCTGTTGGTGATCGAGTATTCTCCGTGTGTTGCCCATGAAGTGTGTGATGAGGTTTGGGAGGCGGGGCAAGCTTAGCCCCAGGTACATTGGGCCTTTTGAGATACTCCGGACAGTTGGGGAGGTTGCTTATGAGTTGGCTCTACCTCCAGTATTTTTAGCCATCCACCCAGTTTTCCATGTCTCGATGTTGCGCTGGTATGTTCCTGATGAGTCCCATATGCTCCAGTATGATGCAGTTGAGTTGGATGACCGTTTGACATTTGTAGAGGAGCCAGTTGCGATTTTTGCCAGAGATGTGAGGAGATTGCGCTCGAGAGCCATTCCTGTTATTAATGTCCATTGGAGGGATCGTCCAGTCGAGAAGGCTATCTGGGAGACCAAGCAGGAGATGCGAGAGCAGTTTCCCAGCTTGTTTGAGCCTTCAGGTACTTCTTGACCCTTACTTTCACGGATGAAAGTCCCTTTTAGTAGTGGATATTGTAATGACCCTCATAGTCATTTCTGCGTTTTGCCTTCTGTGTGTCGTTTAGAGCGTTCCTGTAGCGACCCCAAGTCATTTATGACTTGCTGGGAGTGACAGTTCGGTCACCTGGTCGTTCGTTTGGTTATTGTGCGAGTGTTAGTGTTTTTGGAGCTTATGAACCTTGAACGATCATTTTCGATCAAAAGTTCAAGAAGATGACGTCGGAATCAAATTTTGACTATTCCATCAGCTCTGAAAGGGTCATTTTAGGCTAGTAGCATGGTCGGCATGACTTTCGAGATTTTCAGTGTGAGTCGGTGCGATTAGGCGTTTTAACTTTAAGTTTAAACCTAAGTTTGACTTTAGTCAACATTCTAAGTAAACACATTCGGATGAGAATTCCGTCAGCGCGGTTAGCTCTGGAATGTCAAGTTTGGTCTAGATTTACCCTTCTTTTGTGTCCCGAGGTTTTTGATATTTTTTCGAGCCCTTTTGTGGTTTTTGACTTAAAATGATGGTTGGGTGTGTCGCACCCTATTTCGAATCGGCCGAAACAGTTCACAACATAATATGACTGACACTCTGGTTTTGGAAAAAAAATTGTTTTGTTTATTTTCGAGTCGCCACCTAAATTTTAAGGAAAATATTAGGAAAATCATTTTTATATGTAAATGTAAACTCTGTTTTGATTTGCGAAACCAGTGAGATTCTGAGTAAGAGTTTTGGTTAGTCGAGGGGAAGATGTTAAGCACCCCTCAGAGCCTATCCGAAGATAGTCCTTAAACTCAATTTAGGAAAATATGATTAGAAAAACTTGTTTATTTATTTGCTTTAAAAATCAATGATAAGTTAATTGGTTAGTTTAAGAAGAGAATAAAATACAAGATACGACATATATATGCCTTATAAAATAGATTTAATAGTAGTTTTTTATCATGTAAAAATAAATAAATAAATAGATGTACTTAAAAGTATGTTAATTTTTATATGTTAAAAAAAATATAGATCTATCATAGTAAAGTTATCCTAAGAAATATATAGATGTTGAATTTATGAAAATATGTCATTTCATTAAGACGTGAAAATAAAATAAGCTAGTAGTGGAGTGTAAATATGTAGTAATATGTAATATGTAATTTGGATAAAAATATATAGAATGGAGTTTTCTAAAAAAAATAAAAATAGATGATATTAGATGTTAAAATATTATATAAAGGTTTGCGATCTTAAATATGTTTATTATAAAGTGTAGTATATATGTAAGTTTTTTAAAACATGTGAATGTTTATTATTTTATTTACATGTAAGGATAAGTTAACGATATATTAGATTTAGTAAAATAATATATGTAAAGTGTAGGAATAAATTATAAAAAATAAATAAATAACATTCGGGATAGTAGATAAGAAAAAAAAAATTTAGATTATGTAGAGAAAAATATAGAATATATACTTTTATGTGTATGTCATATATATGTATGTAGCTTGTATTTGAACCTGTTGGCATATCTAAAAATTTTAAATAGCATGTTAAAAGATTAGAATATTTTTTTAGCAATGTTTGATTCAAAAAAAAAAAAAAAAGTAAGAATAGTCAATATATTTTTATAAAGGGGTGATGTAAAGAGTGTAAAAATATGCCTAACCATTGAGCCTTATTCTATAGTTATATTTTTTTATTTTTTGTTGAATATATAAGCCTACTTCCCTACTTATTTTTTTTAAAAAAAATATATATAATTCCACATGTTAAAGATTTTTAGCCTTTATATACCTCTAAATTTATTTGGGAGTCCAATTCATTAATTTTATTTTTTCCTACTTAGATACCTAAATGAAAGTTATTTCACCCTTTTAAAATTTCAATAGAGAGTTTTAGACAATAAGTTTTCCTATTCCTTAAGTGCCTAAGTCGATATATACTTCTTTTCCCCAATTTTGAGACACTAGTGTTATTTTAACTTTGAAACTTTGTTTGGAAAATTCTTAAACTATAAGTCCCTTCTTCAACTAAAAAAAAGACGTAAAAAGAGTATTATAGGCAAAAATGCTAACCCATTTCTTAAAAAAAAAAAAGTTTTTGCTTCATTTGTTCTAAAAATGTTTCAACTAAATTCACAAGCAAACAAATATTAGCTCACATGAATAATCTTCAAGAATAAAAAATAAAAACAAGCAATGTATCAAAACTTAAGAGTAAAGGTTAGCCAACATATCAAAAACAATATAAGTAGGACGACGAAACTTAAGAGTAAAAGTTAGCCAACATATAAAAAACAACATAATGCAACAAAAGAAAGTCTGAGGAACATTAGACTCCTATTTATGAGATTCCAAGCATTGCGGTGATCCTAATTACTGTTGGCCTAATACTTTAGGCCAATAACGAGTTCCAAAGTAGAAACTCCAGCCCTCCGGTTGTACATGAAACATAAGAAGAAAAATGAAGAAGCAAATTAGAAATTACAAAATAAAAAAATGAATATTAGAAGCAAGTAATTTTCTTAAACAATGAGCTTTGCAAAGGATATGTGATTACTGTAATACATGTTTTAGCCTGAATACTTCGAGAATTCAAACATGTCTTTTTACTATCAACTAAAGATAAAATATGGCAGACATATAGAAATAGACTAATACAATAAATTAGTGAGAATCAAGAGACCTACAATGAAAAATTCCAAGGTTTGGGAGTGAGACTTTTACCATTAATATGACTTGGTTACCAATAATACACTCCATCAATGTGATGCTCTAGTATCCTTAAGAAACTTTTATGAACAAGAGAACAAAAAACGTGATGATGTCATGTTATTGTGAATTATGGCCCTTTTTTATTACAGTTATAGCATTGCGCAAAGCTTATTCAATAAGGACTAGTTCCTTTTATATTTTAAAGGAAAATAATTGAAGCATCCTATGGACAAAAGATTATTTCCAAGTCAAAAAAAAATTAACAGAGGAGGAAACTATTCCCATGAGTGTAGCAATTCGACAAGAATCTGCTATACTTAACTAAGAGATGCATAACATAAACTTGGTTCATCACATGACATGAGCTCTACACCTTCATAACAACATACTTTCTAGTTGTACTAGAATGATTCTAGTGAGAAGTCATTTTCAAACTTGACAAGTTTATTCAATAGTCCCTTCAAGAGTTGTCAGCTATATCGACCAATTTACGCATATACTTATAGTAAATGAGGAGGGGACATTCAGATTCAATCAGCAACACTTGAACAAGCAACTAGAATAATATATAAATTATATTCGATACAGACTGAAACATAACCAAAGACAAGGGTGATAGATGTTATATTCAAATAAAAGACAAGCCGCAAAATTTGAATTGCAATCACATTCCTAAACTGAATTTGCAAAGAGAAGCCGCACATACGAAATATGGAATGAAAGACAAACCTACGCAAACATAAAGAAAAATTAAAATAAGTTTAAATCAAAGCAGACTTATGTCGTTCATAGTTGAAACTTGTGATATCTTAAACAAGCATTAACTTTAACGGCTTCTTGCTATATATGTTTTATTTTTCGCATTCAAGAAACACAAGAAAGTAAACAGGCATGATTTTTTATGAACAAAGAAGGATATGAACCCGAGAAGGAAGATAGTACAGCACATTAGAGTCGAAATAAGCATGAGAAACATCAAAGCCAAGCCTAGTTAACTAACTCAAGATTTAACAGAAAACAAAGCTATTTCAAGCTTTAAATCAAATCATTAATCCTAACGAATAGAAGAAGAAAATAACTAAGAATGACATCTAAATTTGAGCAACTAAAGAAAGGGAATGCAAGAGTTATATAATCAGATCAAACTTGCTAGTAGTTGGGGGCAACGAGAAGAACTTTAGATTAAGATAAACAACAATGATTCTGCCCATCTTTTAATTCACTCTTAATATCAAAAAATAGAATCTAATCTAACAAATATACCACATGCTCAGGCGTCTGAAGAATTCACTATCAAACAGAGGCTAGTTAAAAATTTAGTCGAAAATCGATTTATACTACATCCAAACTAGCAGCCTGCTTCTCCTATTGACATGGATTAAAATATGATAAGTTGCTTAGAATCAGTAACACAAACATCAATTTAGCTTTAAGACTAAAGCCTTCTTCACATTCAATATTTCCAAATTGTATCTATATTAATAAAATATGTTAGTAATAGCCTCATTGCATATTTCTATAGCAAATGTTCCCAACAGATTACATTAAAACCAAAACGAAATGAAAAGATTTGGCAAAAGAAAAAAAAAGTACCTTTTGTCGAGCAGCAAACTAGAAGTGTTTCGTCAAGGATTCCAACTTCAAACTTACCCTTGAAACTCGAATTCAAAATCGAAAGCAGAAAGTTGAAAGAAGATAAAAATTTTCTAAAAAAAAAACCAAATACTTGAAGTGTGCTTTTGTCCCTCTTTTCTATCGTTCTCGGAAGATCTTCAAGTGAAGCCAAATGGCTCTTTTTATAGCTGATTTTTTGGGAGAAGCTTCCACTCTCAAATCCATTAAATTGAGGACATAGCAAACCAAAATCCAACGGGTCTTTGCGTCCCTCACCTTTTCAGGCTAGCACCGGCGGTTCCTAGGCTTGTTTTGAGTCAGAAAATTAATTGGAAAAGATGTAAAGTTGACATGAGGAGGATATGATTGATGGACGATGGGGATACTGTTGGAGTCCGCCGAAAATCATTGTTTTCCAGCGGTCCAAAGTTGTTCTTGATGGGAGGGGTCGTCTGGCATGGGGAAGGAGGAGGCGTGCAACATCTGGGGAAGGAGGAGAAAGAGTAAGAAGCGTCGTCCTTTTCTTGAAAAAGTAAAGAGGACGTTGGGGAAGATGAAGAACTAGGGAGCGTGGTCTAGGGAAAAAGCTGGGCGGCTTGTACTATTCTGGGGAAAAGAAGAAACACATGTTTCTTTTTCTTTATAGGGAAGGGGAGAAACGTTGGGGTCTTTAGGGAGGAAGAAAGGTCTTGATTAATTTGAGCCATCCGATCGTTTGATCAGACGGTTAATAAAAATTATGGAGTTTTTAAAATGATAATAATATATATATATTATAAAAGCTTAATTAACTATGACCGTTAGATTTAATCGTAGGGTCAAGATTTAAGCTAAAGAAGCACAATCCATGTGCTCGCTTACGTGGCATACACGGATTGACCGGTTTAAGGAGACTTGGATTGCCAAAATTGCTCAAATTAAAATCATTTAAATTATAACTACTTATTTATTAAATAGTCATGATTTATTAAATTAAAGATAATTATTTTGCAATATTAGCTTATTTGATAAAATTAGTCACTCTTAAAATTAAATTAATATAAATTCGTAAATCTTTACTTAACTAAGCTTTCTAATTTTAATAAATGTACGAAAAATATCTATTGTGACAAAAGGAATTATATTTGAACAAAAAATAGATTCAATTCTTAAGAACAACATTTATTTTCTTTAAAAAAAGAAGAAGAGAAAGTAAGTAGTAAGATATATATTTAATTTTTATAAGAAAAATGTAATAAATTTATGAGGTAAAAATAAATAATTAAAAATCTTTTCGTGTTCCTATAAAAATTTCAAATATATATGTATATTTTATTTTTATTATTATTATTATTATTATTATTAATTTAGTTAAATGTGGAGAACGAAAATTGGGTATCA
The DNA here is from genome assembly GCA_029582545.1 of Solanum lignicaule. NCBI lineage: Eukaryota > Viridiplantae > Streptophyta > Magnoliopsida > Solanales > Solanaceae > Solanum > Solanum lignicaule. The sequence continues at coordinate 14,699 of JAJOOF010008509.1, read as the reverse complement.
ACAACTTGCCCCTTTCTTTGCCCATGGAAGAGAGTAAAGAAGACGTGGACAAAGAAATATTGACACAATCCAATTTTAGGCGACCCACCAAAATACACTTTCAGCAATAACTTGGAAAGAATGTTTATGGAGTAATGGCCGAACTCTGGCTTCCGAGCTGCCTATATATCTCATGTTTTATGAGTAATCAGGCCACATGTAGTTCGAGAGCATAGCAAATTTTTATTAAAAATTTTTCCCCAGTATCGAATTATGATAATACTAAAATCTTTCGGTGGTGAGGTATGAAGAAATTAGCACGAATAGAGGGATGAGATATGGTTCTAAAGAAACTTGAATGAGAAATGTCCGTAGCAATTTCTACTGAAGACTCAAGGTAGATAGACAATTTTTCAAAAGGATGCCCTAGTGTCGAGTTACGATGAACTGAGACATGAAAGAGCTATAAGTGAACTTTAAATCTGAACTTCTGAAAATCGAGTTGAGTTGAGTTGAGTTTTGAAAGTGAATCCTTGACGTAGCTAGTGATGCTTGACATTGCACTAACTTGCCCTAGTTTGCTGCTTAGAGGAAGTTCCTCGTTGTAATTCTTTGTCCTGCAAAACATGTAAAAGGGTGAAAAGTACCTGTTGCGGTTCAAAAATTACAAATTGAATAGTAATGTAAAGAGTAGAGTGTAGATGTTCAGACATTGTTGACGTCTTTTTGTGTTGTGAGTGTGATATAGGTAAAGTAACTTGTAATGTAGAGGCCCTCGACTGGCGGGGCGGTTGTAATGTAAAAGCCTGTATCTGGCTGTGTAAAACTTGTAATGTAAAAACCTCCGGCTGGCAGGGCTGTTGTAATGTAGAAGCCTGTATCCGGCTGTGTAAAGCTTGTAATGCAAAGCCTCTGGCTGGCGGGGCTATTGTAATGTAAAAAGCCAGTATCCAGCTGTGTAAAGCTTGTAATGCAAAGCCTCCGGCTGGTGGGGCTGTTGTAATGTAAAAGACTGTATTCGGCTGTGTAAAGATTGTAATGTAAATTTAATTATCGGCGTGTGACAACGTTTCTATGCGTGCTTGCCCCCGATTGATGGGGCTTCAGTGACGTCACTACGATGTGGTCTCCGATTGGCGGAGTGTGTCCTCTTTTGCTTATATACAGGCTCTGATTGGCGGAGCTCGATCAATGTTTGCTATGTACAGCCTCCGATTGACGGAGTTTGACAATGTTTGCTATGTACAACCTCCAGGTGGCGGAGTTTGACAATGTTTGCTATGTACAACCTCCGGGTGGCGGAGTTTGACGATGTTTGCTATGTACAGCTTCCGATCGGTGGAGTTTGAGTGACATTTGCTATGTACAACCCTAGACTTGTGGAGTTTGGCGCTGTTGGACGGTGGTCTCCGATTGGCGGAGTTGTTAATGAGGTTAGATTACAAGCTCCAGTTGGTGGAGTTATTTCAAAAGAAAGCTAACTATCCTATTTTCCTACAAGGATCCTCTTTCTTCAGCATTTGGTCTGGATCTTTGAGCGTACCTGCAAAAAATTTAAATGAAATATTCTAAGACATAAGATGCAAGTTGAAGTACTTTGGGGAAATAAAGTAGGGAAAGAGTATTTTGGCTCATGATTGTGAGAAGTCGAATGGCGTGTCTGGTCATGCCCTAAAACTTGATGTTATTTTCTTGATCCATGTGTTCCTCCACTCAAAGAAATTTTAGTTTGGGAGGGAGTGTTGATTTGCATCGACTCACAGACTGAAGCCTCGTCACTGGAATCCTTCGATGTCTTCTTAGTACCGCACATTGTTTCTTAACCTAGAGACTTGGTAGGTGGATGAGTAGAAAAATATTGTTGAAAATAATTAGCTTGTTTTTCTAGAAAATAAGTATACTGCGTATATATATATATATATATATATATTAATTCTCCAGCGTTTTAGATTATGACATGTTCCGAAGTCCATCAAGCTTTCCATTTTGTTGACTATATCCAATGTAGGCCTCCTGTAGCTTTTACCCTTCTGATGAAGCTTTCCTGGCTGTTTTGCAGACACTGCGACGATTGATATTCTTTAATATTCTGAGGTTACGCTAACTATGAGGAATGTTTCCTAAGGGTATGCAGAGAATTGATCGAGCCTGACTCAGGCTGCCTACGTATCCCCAAAAAGGAATCAGATCATAACGTAGTTTGAATACAAGTGGGAGAAATAGAAGTATGTAATGCAATGACCGAGCTTGACTCAAGCTGCCTACGTATCCAAACGGAATCAGGTTGTAACGTAGTTCAATTACAATAGAGGACTGAAAAATATGAAGGAAAAAGTAGGAAACTTGTGATGCAATGACTGAGCCTGACTCAGGCTGCCTACGTATCCAAGCGGAATTAGGTCAGGACATAGTTTAGATACAAAAGAAAAGTAAAAAATATGAAATGCAAAGGACCGAATCCGACAAGGATTGCCTACGTATCCCACCGAGGGAATTCAGGTCGAGCGTAGTTCTAAATACATGGAAATGATGATTTTGGGTTTTCTAAGAGATATCGGATCCGATGTGGGTTGCCTACGTACCCCGCCGTGGGAAGTCAGGTCTAGACGTAGTTCTGTTACATTGAAAAATGCAAAAGTACACAAAATAAACGCTAATCTTGAGGTCTTCAGATGTAGTATTTCTTGATGACGTCTGAATTGATTGGTTTTGTGCTTACTCTGCCGTCCATTTCTGCTAAGATTACCGCTCCTCCTGAGAGCACTCTATGAACCATGTAGGGTCCTTGCCAATTTGGTACAAATTTCCCTTTGGCTTCTCCTTGGTGTGGAAAGATCTTCTTCAATACTAACTGCCCCGGTGTGAACTATCGAGGTCTGACTTTCTTGTTGAAGGCTTTGGTCATTCTATTCTGATAGAGTTGGCCATGACAAACCGCGTCCATCCTCTTTTCATCGATGAGCATCAATTGTTCATGCCTGCTACGTATCCATTCCGCATCGTCCAGACCAACATCTTGGATAATCCTTAAAGATGGTATTTCCACCTCAGCAGGTATTACTGCTTCTGAGCAATAAACCAACATATATGGAGTTGCCCCAGTTGATATTCTGATTGTGGTGCGATAACCAAGTAAAGCATATGGTAGTTTCTCATGCCATTGCCTGTGACTGTCCACTATTTTCCTTAGGATCTTCTTGATATTCTTATTTGCAGCCTCAACTGCTCCATTCATCTGTGGCCGATAAACCGTGGAAATGCGATGAGCAATCTTGAGCATTTCACAAGTTTCCTTCATAAGATCGCTGTTGAGGTTGGTTGCATTGTCTGTTATGATTGATTCTGGAATTCCAAACCGACAAACTATGTTATTGCGAACAAAGTCTGCCACTACCTTCTTAGTCACTGCCTCGTATGTCGAAGCTTCGACCCATTTTGTGAAATAATCGATAGCTACCAGGATGAAACGATGTCCATTTGACGCGGGAGGCTCTATGGGTCCAATAACATCCATGCCCCAAGCAGTAAATGGCCAAGGGGAACCCATCACATTAAGCTCATTCGGTGGAACCCGTATAAAATCTCCATGCACTTGACACTGATGACATTTTTGCACATACCGGATGCTATCTCTCTCCATGGTCATCCAAAAATATCCGGTTCTTAGAATCTTGTTTGCCAAAGTGAACCCATTCATGTGAGGTCCATATATTCCTGCATGTATTTCTTCCAAAAGCCTTGTCGCTTCTGTGGCGTCGACGCACCTAAGCAATCCTAAATTTGAAGTTCTCTTATATAGGATTTCTCCGTTAAGGAAGAAATGATTGGCCATCCTCCTTAAAGTCCGTTTCTGGTTGCTTGTGGAATTTTCAGGATATTCTTGTGCTTCTATTAATCTTCTGATGTCATAGTACCAGGGTTTTCCATCCAGTTCCTCATCTACATGAAAACAGTATGCATGTTGATCATGTATCTCTATATCTTTAGGGTCGATGTAATTCTTGTCTGGGTGTTGAATCATCGAGGACAATGTTGCCAAAGCATCGGCAAACTCATTTTGAGCTCGAGGGACATGCTTGAATTGAATCCTTGTGAATCTCCTACTCAACTGTTTAATGCAATGCAGATAAGGCAGGATCTTGACATTCTTAGTGGTCCATTCTCCTTGCACCTGGTGAACCAATAAGTCGGAATCTCCTATCACCAAGAGTTCTTTAATGTTCATGTGGATGGCCATCCTGAGTCCAAGAATACAAGCTTCATATTCCTCCATGTTGTTGGTACAATGAAACGTGATCTTGGCTGAGATCGGGTAATACTGACCTGTTTTCGAAATTAAGACTGCTCCTATTCCAACTCCAATAGAGTTTGATGCTCCATCAAAGAACATTCTACATCCATTATATGACTCTGATATGTCTTCTCCTACAAACAAAACCTCTTCATTAGGGAAGTAGGTCGTGAGTGGCTTGTAATCCTGGTCCACCAGGTTTTTTGCGAGGTGATCAGCCGGGGCTTGTCCTTTGATGGCCTTCTGTGTCACATACACAATATCAAACTCGCTCAACAAAATTTGCCACTTCGCCAGTTTACCCATAGGCATGGGCTTCTGAAAGATGTACTTTAGTGGATCCATTCTTAAGATCAAGTACGTGGTGTATGCAGACATGTAATGCCTAAATTTTTGCGCAATCCAAGTCAAAGCGCAACATGTTCGTTCCAACAACGTGTATCTTGCCTCGTATGGTGTGAACTTCTTGCTCAAATAGTAAATAGCCTGCTCTCTTCTACCTGTCTCATCATGTTGCCCCAATACACATCCAAATGTATTATCCATGATAGATAGATACAATAACAAAGGCTTTCCAGGCTCTGGTGGGTTGGACAAGTATTCTTTGATTCTATCGAAAGCCCTTTGGCATTCCTCTGTCCATTTTGTGGCAGCATCCTTCTTCAGTAACTTGAATATGGGTTCGCAGATCACTGTAGATTGAGCTATGAACCGACTGATGTAATTCAGTCTTCCCAAGAAACTCATCACGTCTTTCCTGGCCTTAGGTGGAGGTAGCTCTTGGATTGCCTTTATCTTTGACGGATCCAACTCTATGCCTTTCTTGCTAACGATGAATCCTAATAGTTTTCCCGCGGGTACTCCAAATACACATTTTGCTGGATTCAACTTCAGATTATACTTACGTAACCTCTCGAAGAACTTTCGTAAGTCATCCAGGTGGTCTGAACTTCTTTTAGATTTGATAACGACATCATCCACGTACACTTCAATTTCCTTGTGGATCATATCGTGAAAAAGGGTAGTCATAGCCCTCATGTAGGTTGCACCGGCATTTTTGAGACCAAATGGCATTACTCTGTAGCAATACACTCCCCATGGAGTGATAAATGATGTCTTCTCTGCATCATCTTCATCTATCAGGATTTGGTGATATCCCGCAAAGCAATCGACAAATGATTGTAACTCATGTTTTGCATAATTATCGATGAGTCTATGAATATTTGGAAGAGGGAAATCATCCTTAGGACTGGCCTTGTTGAGATCTCGATAGTCTACACATATTCTGATCTTTCCATTTTTTTTGGCACAAGCACAATATTGGCTAACCATGTGGGGTAATTTGTGACCCTTACAATGTTCGCCTCAATTTGCTTAGTTACCTCCTCCTTGATCCTTAAGCTCAAATCCGGCTTGAATTTTCTTGTCTTTAGCTTAACAGGTAGACAAGTGGGATCAGTCGGTAATTTGTGCGAGACAATATCAGTGCTTAATCCTGGCATGTCATCATAAGACCAAACAAATACGTCAACATACTGCTTAAGCAATTCTATTAACTCTTGCTTTCTTTCAGCCTCCAAATGTATGTTGACTCGTGTCTCCTTCACGATTTCCTCATCTCCTAAGTTGATAACCTCTGTTTCATCCATATTGGGTTTCTTCTGACTTTCAACCTGCTCGATCTCGTGTGGTAGATTTTCAGGCATCATGCTTTCATCATACTCTTCGTGATCTTGTTCATCATTTTCATCTTGCTCGGTGGATTCATTACATGTCATAACCGTTGAACGAGGATTTTTATTAATATGAGTGCTGAAAAGTGCAAAAGGTAAGTAAAAATAAATAGATATTTAAAATAACGAGATTTTTTTAAAAAGGAAATAAAGACTTTTATTCTAAAGCATTCTAGCTTTTAGAAGAGGCAAGCAACAAAAGATTGGGCATGATTCAACCCTCAATTTGATCATGCGAATTTTTTAAATTAAGACTACTTTTTCACACTACCAGAACTCTGGTTGAAACAGGGACGGGCTGGTGGTCCAATTCTGCAAGATTTCTCCAGTTTTGGCATCACGAATAGTCAACTTGTTGAGATTTATCCCTTCCTCTTTTCCAGCCATTGCCACGAACAGATTGTCTAATCTTTCTACGATGTTATCAACGCCAGCTTGATCTGGAATCAAAGCTTGTTCTGGTACAAAGATTGTAACGCTTGACCCGTGACAGTCTTTTCCCGAGGCAGGCTCATATCCTAGTCCGTTGGTGCATCTTTGATGCTTCAGCTGGATCGGCTCAACTATGCCATTGGACTTAGGTCCAAGACCATTCTTAGGCTGATATCCATACTTCAACATTTCTGACGCAACCATTTTCGCTGCACTTGATAACTTGGTATCTTCGGGCTCTACTCCCTTATTGACCCTTATAGCTTGCATGATTTCCAAAGTGTGAAAAGTGGCTCTGTCTAACTCGTCGGTGACTGGGATAGAATTAACAGAATGAATGGGGTGACTGAGCTCTCCGTAGACGGTAACTTCTGTGCGACCCCACTCAAACTTTACACATTGATGAAGAGTGGAAGGAACCGCTCTTGCCATGCGAACCCATGGTCTTCCAAAAAACAGGTTGTAGTTGGACGATACATCCATCACTTCAAAATAAAATGGGGAATTCAGTCGTCCCCACCTGCAATGTGAGATAGATTTCTCCGATGACACTTTTTTGCGCTCCATCAAAGGCTCTAACTTTCACACGACTTTCCCTTATCTCTCCCATATTAACACCTAAATCCCTCAGAGTGGTGAAAGGACAGATGTTGCATCCAGAGCCACCATCAATTAAAACTTGAGTCACAATTTTATCACAACAGTTGACTGCGATGTGAAGTGCTTTGTTGTGCCCAGCCCCTTCTCCGGGCAACTCATCATCGTGGAAAGAAATCATGTTAGCTTCCACTATTCTTCCAATCGTTGCAGCTAAGGTCTCACTTGTGGTCTCTTTTGGAATGATCACTCCGTTTAACACCTCCAACAAAGCATTCCTATGAGCTTCAGAACTCATAAGCAAAGACCAAATTGATATGTAGGCTGGCGTCTTCTTCAGCTGTTCTTCAATCGAATAGTCTTTAGACTGCATCTTCTTCCAAAACTCTGTGGCTTCAACATCAGTAACATTCTTCTTTTGATTCTGTTCTTTTCCAAGAACTCTTTAATTTAGGTCCTCTGGGGCATAGCACCTTCCCGACCTAGTCATCCCTTGAGCCACGGTAGATTCGATCATCTTACCCTTGGCACTTGCTCGATAGTCCCAAGGGACTGCTTTGGTGTCATACTCGGGCTTCTTAGCAACTAGAGTGGTCACTACAACTCTTGGGAGATATGTTTGGACAGTCAGAGGTTCCCTTAGTTGAACAGTGATAACAGGTTACACCGAAGATGTCATGGCATCCGCTTCATCTATGTTTGGATAGTCGGGGGTCCCATATTCGTCATCCAGAGTAACCATGTTGACTTCCCGATTCTCATGGTTTGGCAAGGGATTGTTATTCACATTGGGAGGTGTTGGAGTGCATTTGATTACTCCTCTCTTGATCAAAGACTCGGTCTAGTTCTTTAAACCATAAAAATCTTTTGTGTCGTGTCCCTGGACTCCTGAGTGGTAAGCACATCTCTTGTTCCCATCAAAATTACGAGGGATTGGATCAAGAAGTTTTCCTTCAACTGGTTGCAGCACTCCCGCTGTCCTCAACCTCTCAAACAATTGAGCATAGGGTTCAACAATCGGTGTGTAAGCGCGAGCATTTCTAGCTTCAGGATTTGGACGTGGTCTCGGTGCATATGCTGGTCTATTTTGGTGGATTGGTGCTTAGACAGGGACATATGGTCTTGGAGGATTTTGGTATGCTGGTGCTCGGGGTGGATTATAGTGTGGTTGGGTATTATACACTGGACATATGAAGTATGCGCGGCGATTTGGGGATTATTGGGGTATCGGTGAGATGGTCCTTCTCGTTGGTAAGTGACAGCTGAAACATCCTTTTTTTTTCTTTTTGATACCGCCAATGGAATCCGATTGTATAGCCCTACTTGCAGCTTGCAATGCGACCATAGACTGAATCTTCCCAGATTTAACACCGTCCTCTATAAAGTCTCCCATCTTGACCAATTCTGCAAACTTCTGACCCATCATTGACATCATCTTGTCAAAGTAGATACCTTCTTGAGCTCGAATAAAGTACTTCGAGAGCTCACTCTCATCTAGTGGTGGTTGCACCCTTGCGGCCTCAGTTCTCCAACGTCGTGTATATTTCTGGAAATTCTCAGATGGCTTCTTCTGTATATTGGCCAATGAGAATCTGTCAGCAGTAATTTCAGTATTGAATCTGAAACGAGTCATGAAGTCCTCGGCCATTTCCTGCCAGTCACGCCATTTGCGAGGGTCTTGGCGGGTATACCAGGTTAATGCTTCTCCAGACAAAATCTGAATGAACAACTTCATCCTCAACTTCTCATTTCTCCCTACACCGACTAACTTGTCACAGTATGCCCTTAAATGTGTGTGAGGGTCACCCTTTCCATCGAACATGTCAAACTTTGGTGGTTTGTACCCTACCGACATGTCAATGTCTGGATGGATGCACAAGTCATCATAATCCAAACTCTCTGTCCCTCTAGTGAATTGTAAGCTTTTCAATGCTTTTCTCAGACCCTGAAGCTGGGCATTTATCGATGCATCTTCTTTCAACCGAGCATCTTTCTCGATTTTTTCATATTGATCGACCTCGTATGAGATATTAACCACAACTGGCATAGTGAAGGTACGAGCCCCAGCGGCATATACGGGTGGAACATGTGGCTCATAGGGAGCGGCGACATATGCCCCAAGTATTTGCTGCATTGTAGGCATGGTAGGACCATAATTAGAAAGGTCAGGAACGGTCCTGACTGCGGTTGGAGAAGCTGGTGGAACGCGATCGTGAGTAGGAGCGTGTTGAGTCAGTTTTGGTTGATTTGGTAAGTCGGCAGAAGGCAAGTCAGCCTTTGGGAAGTAAATAGGTGTCTTGTAAGTAGGGAAAGTGGTCGCAGATAGTTTGGCCAAGTCTCGCACTTGACACAATTCTTCCTTCAAGATCTCGAGTTCTTGTTCCATGTGAGCCATTTTCTCCTCGTTTTGAATGTCAGCTATACTTCAAGAACTTTTGGGATCTCAATAGGTACTATTATGTTTGCGGTAGTGTTGAACTCATCTTTATCGCTCATTTTTCCCTTTGATCGAAGGTTGTATCGTGAGTCAGCCAGTTTGCAAGTCGACACAGATCAACGTACTTTTGGGGATAAATAAAGAAAGGAAAACAAAGAAAAAGAAAACTATGTTAGTTTGGGAAATATTGAAAGCTATAACAATAAGTAGATGTAACACATATATACGCCAATTCGGTGACATTCAAAGCGCGTCCTAATATAGAACCTCTTTTTGCCTGAGGTAGGCCTACGCTGCAATTAGTTTGATAATAAATGATCCATTTAAACCCATTTTAGATTTGGAGCAAACATAACTTCATTGATTACATAATTTGGCTATTACAACGATGTAGGCGGTCAGAAGCCTAAGAAATGAAAGTACAAGGGCGTCCATAGGGCATACAAGAGGGATAGGCCACATGGCACTTTAAAGAGCTTATGAGGGATTTCAAAGAAGAAAGATGATCTACGGCCAGGTTGGAGCATCATCATCATCATCGTCCACATCATAGTAAGGACCCGGGTGATACTCTGGAGACTCTTCAGGGCCATGCTCGGATGATATGTCTATAACCCCTCCATCTCTTGGGTCATAGACGTTACAACCCATCTCAGAAACCTCCATGTGATCTTCCCACACTTCTTCTTCTGGGTCCTCTTCGAGGTCCTCTTCGAGGTCCTCTTCGAGGTCCTCTTCTGAGTTTTCTTCAGGAACCTCTTTTGGGTCTTCTTTTGGGTCCTCTTCAGGATCTTCTTTTGGGTCCTCTTCAGGATCCTCTTCTGCGTCTTCTTCCTGGATTAAGTAATCGACGGATTCCGAAACTATCTGATTGTACATGGGTGTAGTGAACCTCATGCGAAGAAGCACTGATTCTCTGATCCAATCAATTTGTTGTCTGTCTACAAACCCCCAATGTCCGTGTGCGCTTGGACGAGCCATATGACTCACGGTATTCCGCCAAGCGTAATACTCTGGCATACACCAGCTTTCTTCTCCTATTTCTAAATCGATTATGGATTCCCACTCGATTTGCATATTTCTTATCTGTTCCAGTGAGACTGAAGTGAATGCATCTTCATGTGATCTCATTATTGACCATAACGGAATGTCTTGGATAACTCCAAACTGCTGCATAACCCGAAGAGGTGCATATGGTTGAATGCCTCTGAGCCCATTTAACTCGATAAAGAAAAAGTATCGAGTCCTTGCAAATGCCAATCCTATTACCCAAGAGAACTTCCATTGGATGGCGTCTCCTGTGAGGTTGTTCAAAAATGTGCGCCATTCTTCCCTTCCCGTTGGCGCACCCACCCAATTTTGGAGACGGTCTTTGTGGCTTTCGATCTTGTTAGGAGCACCTATGTAGTAATTCATTTGTGGATCACGTCGGTAGAAATGTTCCCTTGCCCAAATCTGTAGCAAGATGTTGCATCCTCCAAAGAAATCATGTCCCCTAATGCAGGCTGTCATTGAACGAAAAACTTCGGTGAAGATCATAGGCACCAAATTAAATCTTTGTGGATCGTTGAAGATGCTTATAACCATCGGCAATATGTTGATGTCGATAGAATTGGACCTTATCGGGAACACCATAACTCCTAAAAAAGCCATAACGAATACTCTTGGCCTCATATGCTTCCATGCTCCGCGAGTACATTCAAATTCACGTTGATATTCATAGTAACCTTCCAAATGCCCAAACCTCTGGAAGAGATAGTCTAACTCGACGTGTCCGTCGTCTAAATATCTCAATGACTGAAATATGTGTAGATCCAAGTGACTTAGAAAGTCACTTGTACAGATAGTTGAGGGGATCACTGGCAGCATCCCTCTAATCGGTAGTTCGATAAGACTATTGAACTCCTCTAGTGTAGGAGTGATCTCAAAATACAAGAATTTGAAGGTTACGGTGCTCGGTTCCCAAAACCCCATTAGCTGAGTGACAAAGATTTTATCGCATTGTGTCCCCAGAAGAGACAGTAATGCTCCTAGGTGCCCTTGAATCTCTGCCCCGTGTATCCTGCGGATATTTTGCCACCAATTTTGTAGAATGTGGGGCGCTGAAACGACCATTTAGATATCCGGCAAGTCTTGGTTGAGGTTCATCTGAAAAGAGGGCAAATGGTGTAATGAGTTTATTTGCTCCAAATCCGTTAAGTGTTTAAGTTTGGATAATTTATATCAATTTTACACAAAGTTTATTTCATTGAGTTTTAAAGAAGAAACTCATTGACATTTGGGTGGTTTGCTAAATGCAACGACAATACCGTATATTGTCTTGCTTAAGGCTATGCGACATGACCTATTTTTTAAGAGTAAGATTATTTCCTATATGATTGAGAGTGGGACTGAGTAATTGCGAGAAGGTGCACTATCTAAATTGCACCAACTCTGAAACTATAGAATCCAAAGAGAGTATCGGAGGAGTGCAGGAACACCTCTCGCGTGTACAGTGTGTGCGTGTACGACCAAGACTCGATAGAATGTGCAATGACAATATAGGAAAAACAGTAACAAGTAGTGTTTTAAAACAAATAAGGAACACAAACTTGGATTTCACTTGCGATCTTTCAGTCAAAGCAATATATCAATAGCCAGCTGAAAAAATAAATACGTGATCACAAATGTTGTTCCTAAATTGAGTTTTTCTAAGGTTAAAACTTAAGTAAGATCCCCAGTAGAATCGCCAAGCTGTCGCACCTTATTTCGAATCAATCGAAACAGTTCACAACATAATATAGTTGACACTCTGGTTTTGGAAAAAAATTGTTTTGTTTATTTTAGATTCGCCACCTAAATTTTAAGAAAAATATTAGGAAACTATTTTTATATGTAAATGTAAACTCTGTTTTGATTTGCGAAACCAATGAGATTCTGAGTAAGGGTTTTGGTAACTCGAGGGGAAGGTGTTAAGTACCCCTCAGAAACTATCTGAAGATAGTCCTTAAACTCAATTTAGGAAAATATGATTAGGAAAACTTGTTTATTTATTTTCTTTAAAAATCAATGATAAGTTAATTGGTTAGTTTAAGAAAAGAATAAAATACAAGATACGACATATATATGCCTTATAAAATAGATTTAATAGTAGTTTTTTATCATGTAAAAATAAATAAATAAATAGATGTACTTAAAAGTATGTTAATTTTTATATATTAAAAAAAATATAGAGGTATCATAGTAAAGTTATCCTAAGAAATATATAGATGTTGAATTTATGAAAATATGTCATTTCATTAAGACGTGAAAAATAAAATAAGATAGTAGTGGAATGTAAATATGTAGTAATATGTAATATGTAATTTCGATAAAAATATATAGAATGGAGTTTTCTAAAAAAAATAAAAACAAATGATATTAGATGTTAAAATAATATATAAAGGTTTGCGATCTTAAATATGTTTATTATAAAGTGTAGTATATATGTAAGTTGTTTAAAACATGTGAACGTTTATTATTTTATGTACATGTAAGGATAAGTTAACGATAGATTAGATTTAGTAAAATAATATGTGTAAAGTGTAGGAATAAATTATAAAAAATAAATAAATAACATTCGGGATAGTAGATAAGAAAAAAAATTAGATTATTTAAAGAAAAGTATATAATATATCCCTTTATGTGTATTTTATATGTATGTACCTTGTATTTGAACCTGTTGGCATATCTAAAATTTTAAAATAGCATGTTAAAAGATTAGAATAGTTTTTAGCAATGTTTGATTCAAAAAAAAAAAAAAAAATATAAGAATAGTCAATATATTTTTATAAAGGGGGTGATGTAAAGAGTGTAAAAATATGCCTAACCATTGAGCCTTATTCTATATTTATATATTATTATTTTTTGTTGAATATATAAGCCTACTTCCCTACTTATTATTATTATTTTTTAAATATATAATTCCACAAGTTAATTATTTTTAGCCTTTACATACTTCTAAATTTATTTGGGAGTCCCAATTCATGAATTTTATTTTTTTCTACTTAGATACCTAAATGAAAGTTATTTCACCCTTTTAAAATTTCAATAGAGAGTTTTAGACAATAAGTTTTCCTATTTCTTAAGTGCCTAAGTCGATATAATACTTCTTTTCCCCGATTTTGAGACATTAGTGTTATTTTAACTTTGAAACTTTGTTTGGAAAATTCTTAAACTATAAGTCCCTTCTCTTCAACTAAAAGAAAGACGTAAAAAGAGTATTATAGGCAAAAATGCTAACCCATTTCTTAAAAAAAAAAGGTTTTTGCATCATTTGTTCTAAAAATGTTTCAACTAAATTCACAAGCGAACAAATATTGGCTCAAATGAATAACCTTCAAGAATAAAAAATAAAAACAAGCATTGTATCAAAACTTAAGAATAATGTTAGCCAACATATCAAAAGCAATATAAGTAGGACGACGAAACTTAAGAGTAAAAGTTAGCCAACATATAAAAAGCAACATAAGGCAACAAAAGAAAGTCTGAGGAACATTAGATTCCTATTTATGAGTCTCCAAACATTGCAGTGATCCTAATTGTTGTTGGCCTAATACTTTAGGCCAATAACGAGTTCCAAAGTAGAAACTCTAGCCCTCCGGTTGTACATGAAACATAAGAAGAAAAATGAAGAAGCAAATTAGAAATAACAAAATAAAAAAAATGAATATTAGAAGCAAGTAATTTTCTTAAACAGTGAGCTTTGGAAATGATATGTGAGACTTTTACCATTAATATAACTTGGTTACCAATAATACACTCCATCAATGTGATTCTCTAGTAATCCTTAAGAAACTTTTATGAACAAGAGAACTAAAAACGTGATGATGTCATGTTATTGTGAATTATGACCCTTTTTTATTACAGTTATAGCATTGCGCAAAGCTTATTCAATAAGGACTAGTTTCTTTTATTTTTTAAAGGAAAATAATTGAAGCATCCTATGGACAAAAGATTATTTCCAAGTCAAAAAAAAATTAACAGAGGAGGAAACTATTCCCATGAGTGTAGCAATTCGACAAGAATCTGCTATACTTAACTATGAGATGCATAACATAAACTTGGTTCATCACATGACATGAGCTCTACACCTTCATAACAACATACTTTCTAGTTGTACTAGAATGATTCTAGTGAGAAGTCATTTTCAAACTTGACAAGTTTATTCAATAGTCCCTTCAAGAGTTGTCAGCTATATCGACCAATTTAC
>JAJOOF010008508.1:0-20782 GCA_029582545.1 Solanum lignicaule | reverse complement strand
AGGTTGACAGCTCTATCAGATCCGGCTTATTACTCATCTTCAGATTAGAGCTTCCAGACTTACTTGAGAGGTAGCGGTTCATTCCAGACGTGCCCTCAAGTTATCTATATTTATTGTTCTGTTCTATTCTAGAACTTTACTATGAGACTTGTATATTTTATTCAGATTCTGTATTAGAGGTTTGTACATGTGACAACCAATTCTGGGGTTATGTTGAGTTTATTTAAAGACTTCCGCTTATCTTTCTGTCTTATTCTTGTTTTATTAATTCCGTATCGTCGGGTTTTTGGGTGTTAGGCTGACGTGTCTGGTGGGGTTTGGGCACGTGCCATCACATCCGATTTTGGGGTGTGTCACGGCTTATGAGCGGACACACAGCGTGGGGGTAAGAGTCGTGTCGTGTGCACTTATTTACGAGCACCTTAAGGCGTCAGGTATGCTGAAGCCTCTTTAAGGAACCAATTTTGGGTTTGGGCATGAAAGCTCTCAAAAGACATGCACCTACCACCCGAACCAAAGAGGACACACTATAGAGGAATGTGTGGAGCTTAAGGCAACAATCCGCAACCTGATCAACATTGGGGAGATCCCGTATATGTGGGGTGAGAACACCGTCCTTACCTGTGACCAACCGGAGCCCAGTATGCTGGTCACTAAGCACACTTTGTTTTATTGTCACTACTTCACGCCTTTCAAGAAAACGTTGTTGAATATCTACAGTCTGTTAGTTTAAAAATGAGTCTTGGCCTCTATCAGAAAGGATGACGAAGCAATCGATCCCGTTGGAATTGAGATCTGGAAACCATGCCCTTATCATGATGCCGTAGATCACAACATTGGAAGGTGCCTCAGGTTTCGCTACGACGTGGAATCCCTCGTCAACATAGGAAAGATTCAAGTTGAGTTTGTCCTCCGTGGCTAATACAACAGTCAGAGGAAGAAGCTTCGGTGAAGGCACCAGCTATCTTTTAGGAGTTTTATTATCTGTTTTTCACTTTCCTTGTAATCACCAGAAATGAATGAATGAAAATGAAATTTTCCTTTGTATTCGAACTACGTAGGGCCTGAATTCTCCTTGGGAGATACGTAGACAGCCTTTCAAGGCCCAACCCCTATCTTTTTCAAATTTTCTTTTCCCCCTTTCATTCTACAAGGAAACATTGAATTCACATCAGCAGATGCCCATAGATGCAACAAGAAGACCTTGGCTCAACGCAGTTTAACCTTCCTGAGTCACTAGCCTCAACATAAAAACGAGCAAATGCCTGCTTGTTCAAAAGTCAGTCCCCATTATTTGTGGGTTAACATGTTCTCAGACAAAGAAACTTTTATGTGTTTATCTGCTTTCTATGTGATATCTTGCATTATTCGTCCGGAACTAATACTAATAGATTTGCCTTTGAGTTGTTTTTCTGTACAGGTAGTTAGAACTGATCTGTGTTGATACACTGGCCGATCATCCTTATTTCATAAGATCTAAAGGTCCTACAGATTCCTTCCCCAGTCAAAGTTCACAAAAGGGAAAAGCAGCAATGGGTGATAACAACGAAGAAATCAACCTTATTGATGTCGTGGTGGCTCAACCCGCCCTTGCTGATCAAAATGAACTGATCCTGCAGTTGATGCAACAAATTGCTGAGATGAGGGTAGAGATGCAGAGAAAAAAAGATTTGCCTCCTCCGATTTTTGCTGTCAACACTCAACCAGACGGAAGACCTCTAGCTCAAATTCCCCCTCCTAATGTGGAACAAGCTCAAAACCCGCCTTCAAGTCCTGCTCGTAATCCCTCCATCATTGACCTTACCACCCAAAACCCCCATTACGCCTCAACCTCTTATCAAACACCACCCCCTCCTCAAAATACCAACCTTCAAGCACCACTCCCTCCCCCCAATGCAAACCACCAAATTGGCCTACCCCCTCACAACTAAAACCCTAATAACCCACACACTTCCCTCCTTCACCAAAACCAGTATACCAGCCCCCAGACTTTCCCCCAAAACTATCACGCCCCTTTAAATGGCCAAAGTCCCTCTATTGCTCCATCACTATCACAAAAAGCCACTTTCCAAATACCGGTCCCCAACGAGCATGACGCCCATGGTTTGGAGCTCGACCACTATGAGGAGAGGGAGAGAGAGTGGAGGTCAAAAGAAGAGACCGCCAAGATAGATGTGAATGAGGAAATTAGAAAATCCATGAAGGAGTTAAACTGCATTCCTGAGGTCGCCGGGTTGAGTTATGAAGACCTGTGCATTCATCCGAATTTGGACCTCCCGGAAGGATTCAAGGTGCCAAAATTCGACATCTTTGGAGGAACGGGGAACCCCTTAGCACACTTGAGGGCCTACCGTGACCAACTCGTGGGAGTTAGGAGAGACGAAGCTTTGTTAATGCGGCTTTTTAGCCGAAGTCTGAGCAGAGAGGCTCTAGAATGGTTTACGTCTCATGAAACGAGACAGTGGTCTAGCTGGAATGCTCTGGCTAAGGACTTCATCGAACGATTCGCCTACAATGTGGAGATCGTTCCTGATCGTTACTCCTTGGAGAAAATGAAGCAGAAGCTGACAGAAAGTTACAGAGAATTCGCATATAGATGGCGAAAGGAGGCAACTAGAGTTAGACCTCCTATGTCAGAAAAGGAAATTGTCGAAGTGTTTGTGCGGGTGCAAGAGCCCGAATACTATGACAGAATTATGTTGCTCATTGGAGGAAAATTTGCTGAGATAGTCAAGGTAGGTGAGACTATCAAAGATGGATTGAGAACCTGGAAGATTCCCCGCGTTGCTGCCTCCCCCGGATCTTCGGGCTTGTTGAAAAAGAAAAGAGAGGATGTGTCCTCTATCTCTTATGAGGGGAAAAAGTCCCCAAGGAAATCATCATCATCATACCAAGGTCACTCTCGACCTTCACAGAGTTCGTACCCAGCTTATTATGCACATGTTGATTACCAAAATACCAATCCCCCCAGTTATCAAAAGACTCCCCCTCCTAGCCACCAAACTCCCTCTCTTACCTACCAAACTCCCCTTCCCGTTTACCAGACTCCATCTTATCACTACCGAAATACCACACCCAACTGTGCTAACGTTCAACCCAATTATCAAACTCCTCCCCCCATGTACCAAACTCCAGCTCCGCTTTACCAAAATACCCCCTCGAACTACCAAACTCCACAACCAAATTATCAAACCAACTCATATCCCAAATATCAAGTCCCCCGTCCGAATGCTCCAAATTATCGCCAAATGCCTCCCCCTCAACAAGGCAATTACGACCCCTCCCGTCCTAGATTTGAGAAGAAGCCTGCTAGAATTTTCACTCCGCTTATTGAAAGCCGAACAAAGCTGTTCGAGCGATTAACTGCGGCAGGATATATTCATCCAGTGGGGCCCAAGCCGGTTGACACTAGCTCAAAGTTTTACAGACCTGATCAGAGGTGCGCGTATCACTCCAACAGTGTTGGACATGACACCGAGGACTGTATCAATCTGAAGCATAAGATCCAAGACCTGATTAACCAAAATGTGGTCTCTCTTCAGACAGTTGCGCCCAATGTCAATAGTAATCCTTTGCCAAATCATGGAGGTGCCACTATCAATATGATAGAGATAGATGATGACTGGTGCGTGACGAAGGCAATAGTTTTGATTACTCCTGATGAACTAGAAAGGGCTGTAGCTTCGTTGAGCATCAGAGAGAAGAAAAAGTTTATGATTCTGACACCCGAGAAGGCTGTTGCCTTGGTGCCGAGAGAAACTCTTACCCGACCAAAATTTGTGATTGAAACGGCTGTTACTCAAGGCATGACCAGATCTGGCAGGTGCTACACACCGAAAGAATTGGCCCAAGGGGGGGCAGAAAAAGGATCAGACTAAAAGCCCGATTAGTGAAGCTGAAGCTGAAGAGTTCTGGAGGAAAATGCAGCCGAAAGATTATTCAATTGTGAAGCATTATAAGAAGATGCCGGCTCAGATCTCTGTGTGGGCCTTATTGATGAGTTCGCAGCTACATATGCAGTCTCTGATGAGGGCTTTGGATGATACTTATGTGCATGTGGGTACTAACAGTGACAATTTAACAGCCATGATAAACCAGGTCATCCGAGGACACCGAATCAGTTTTTGAGACGAAGAGCTGCCCTTTGAAGGGAGGATGCACAACAAAGCTCTGCACGTCACCATCAAAGGTCGGGACAAAGTTATAAATCGTGTTTTGGTCACGATGGGTCCGGTCTCAACATCTGCCTACTTTCGACTCTCAAGCAACTGAAATTCGACTTGGGAAGGGTTCAACAAAACCAGGACAATGTGAGAGCTTTTGATGGAGTGCAAAGAAACACATTGAGTGCGGTGAACTTGGATATTCAGGTGGGTCCTGCGGAATTCAACGTCGAGTTCCAGATGTTGGATATCAACACCAGTTACAACCTGCTTCTGGGAAGATCGTTCATTCATATGGCTGGGGCTGTGCCGTCTACCCTTTACCAACTAATAAAATTTGTTTGGAAGGACCAGGAATTGGTCATTCATGGTGAGTGGAGTCATTTCGATGGGTATGCGCCAATCGTTGATGAGGTCTCTCGAGGTTACGATTTTTACATGGTGGAGTTGGTAAATGCCACCAGTGATGACTTAGCCCCGCAACCTCCTATGCCTGCCGTGTACAAGATGATTGCTACTGTCATGGTCCATAATGGTTTCGAACCAGGTTTTGGGTTGGGGAAACTTTTTCAAGGAATTGTCGAGCCTGTCCAAATTCTTGCCAAAGGAGCAAAGTTTGGTTTGGGGTATGTCCCCACTGTTGCTGATGAAGCAGAGATGAAGAACAAGAGTACTGATCAAGCATTGACCAGGCCAATTCCTCATCTGTACCAGTCATTTTCGATACGAGAAAATGTCAATGATGGTGGTCTCGGGGAAGGAATCTGGGGCCTTATTGAAGAGATTGATGCGGTCATCGAGGACGAGGCTGGGACATCAGGCATCCGTGATGCAAAACTTGAGGAGCGATTGCAGAACTGGACCTCCACACCACTCCTGATTTCCCGCTCATCTGGGTAGAAAAGACATGCGTCTTTGTTTGTTTTAAAATCGGTGGTAGTCCGAAAGAGGCCCGAGACCTACCCTTTATGCAACTGTTATTTGTTTGAAGCTTTTAAATTCCCTTGTGATGTTTAAAAAGGCAAAATGGCCCTCGGCCATGGCCAAAATTTGTGCTTGTCTTTTAATCTAAATGAAAAGCCTCTTTTATCGAAATTTGTTTGTTTACTTATCTGTTTATATTTTACTTTCCTAACTTTGTTTGCTTATGATTTCAGTAATATTAATTTAAAACCTGCCAATGTCATGTCATCTCATGAATCGAGTGAACGAAATGAGGCAGGTGATGATGAGTGTGAGGAATATGAAGAAGAAAATGAGGTACCCGAACATGTTGCTGAGGAGTTTCGACAATTCGAGAATCAACACAAGCCAAATCTTGAAGAAACTGAAACTGTGAATCTCGGAGATGAGGAATGTGTCAAAGAAGTCAGAATCAATGTCCATCTGACTGAAGCCCAAAGAAGAGACCTGGTTCGTTTGCTCAGGGTGTACATTGATGTATTTTCCTGGTCTTATAAAGATATGCCAGGGCTGAGCACGAATATGGTGTCCCACAAGTTGCCGATCAATCCAGATTTCAGTCTAGTAAACCAAAAGACTCGGAAATTCAAGCCTGAGTTGAGTTTAAAGATCAAAGAGGAGATTACAAAGCAGATCGAGTCCCAAGTAGTAGAATTGACGCAGTATCCGACTTGGTTAGCTAATGTTTTTCCGATTGCCAAGAAAGACGGAAAAATTAGAATTTGTGTCGACTACAGAGATCTCAACAAAGCTAGCCCGAAAGATAATTTTCCATTGCCAAACATTCACATTCTTATTGATAATTGTGCTAAGCATGAGATGCAGTCGTTCGTGGATTGTTATGCGGGCTATCACCAGATCCTAATGGATGAAGAAGATGTAGAAAAAATAGCTTTCATCACGCCCTGGGGCGTATATCATTATCGAGTGATGCCTTTTGGTCTCAAGATTGCCGGTGTTACTTATATGAGAGCCATGACAACCATCTTTCACGATATGATTCACAAAGAGATCGAAGTGTATGTAGATGATGTCATAATCAAGTCCCGCGAGAGTTCGGATCACTTGACTCACTTGAGGAAATTCTTTGATCGTCTACGCCAATACAATTTGAAGTTAAATCCCACCAAATGTGCTTTTGGAGTGCCAGATGGCAAGTTGTTGGGATTTATAGTCAGTAGGAGGGGCATTGAGCTTGACCCTTCCAAGATCAAGGTGATCCAAGAATTACCTCCTCCGAAGACCAAGAAAGAGGTGATGAGTTTTTTGGGAGGGTTGAACTACATTAGTCGGTTCATAGCTCAATCCACCGTGGTGTGTGAGCCCATTTTTATGTTATTGAAAAAAGATGCCTCGACCAAGTGGACCGGAGAATGTCAAACTGCTTTTGATGCCATCAAGAACTATTTGTCCAATCCATCGGTGTTGGTCCCTCTGCGAGAAGGGAGTCCGTTATTGCTATATTAGGCTGTCTCAGATAATGCATTGGGATACGTGCTTGGTCAACATGACGAAACTGGGAAGAAGGAGCGAGCCATTTAGTACTTGAGCAAGAAATTCACTCCATATGAAGCTCGTTACACTCTTTTAGAGAGAACATGTTGTGCTTTGACATGGATTGCTCAGAAGTTGAGACATTATTTGTCTTCTTATACCACATACCTTATTTCCAGGATGGACCCGTTGAAGTATATTTTCTAGAAAGCAATGCCGACCGAAAAGTTGGCTAAATGGCAAATGTTTTTGAGTGAGTTTGACATTGTGTATGTGACTCAAAATGCAATAAAAGCACAAGCCTTAGCTGATCATCTTACGGAGAATCCAGTTGATGAGGAGTATGAGCCGCTCAAGACTTATTTTCCCGACGAGGAAGTTTCATTTGTGGGTGAAGATATTTCTGAAGCCTACCCTGGTTGGAGAGTATTCTTTGATGGAGCGGCAAATCACCAAGGGAAAGGTATCGGAGCAGTCTTAGTGTCGGAATCCGGTCAGCATTATCCTATGGCAGCTAAACTTCGATTTGATTACACAAACAACATGGCTGAGTATGAAGCTTGCATCCTAGGTCTAAAGATGGCAATTGATATGAACGTTCATGAGCTGTTGGTTATTGGAGATTCAGATTTGCTAATTTATCAAGTTCAAGGAGAATGGGCCGTGAAGAACCCAAAAATCACACCGTATGTTCAGTATATACATAAGTTGTGCAAGAGATTTCGCAAGATTGAATTCAGGCACACTTCCAGGGCACAGAATGATTTGGCTGATGTTCTTGCCACCATTGCATCAATGATTAAGCATCCAGATACAAGTTATATTGATCTAGTGGACATAGAGGTAAACGAGCAACATGTCCATTGTTCACATGTTGAAGCAGAACTAGATGGTTTACCTTGGTATTTTGACATTAAGAAGTACTTAGAGACCATAATTTATCCTGAGAACGCAACGTTCAATCAGAAGAAGTCGATACGCCGTATGGCCCTCAATTTCTTTGCAAGTGGGGAAATCCTTTATAGAAGGACTCCAGATTTAGGTCTTCTCAGATGTGTTGATGCTAGTGAAGCTGCAAAGCTTCTGGAACAAATACATGCCGGAGTTTGTGGTACTCACATGAATAGGCTCACTTTGGCAAGGAAGATCCTTCGAGCCGATTATTTTTGGATGACTATGGAACACGATTGTTGCAAGTTTGTGTAGAAATGTCATAAATGTCAGGTGCATGGTGATTTGATTCGAGTGCCGCCTCATGAACTTAATGCTATGAGTTCACCTTAGCCATTTGTAGTTTGGGGCATGGATGTCATTGGTCCAATAGAGCCAGCCGCCTCTAACGGACACAAATTCATTTTGGTTGCCATTGACTACTTCACCTAGTGGGTGGAAGCAGCTTCGTACAAGTCGGTGACCAAGAAAGTTGTATCTGATTTTATTTGCAACAATTTGATATGTAGGTTTGGAGTACCGGAATCCATCATTACTGATAATGGAGCGAATCTCAACAGTCATTTGATGAGAGAGATATGTGAACAATTCATGATTACTCACCGAAACTCAACCGCCTATCGTCCCCAAATGAATGGAGCCGTAGAAGCTGCCAACAAGAACATAAAGAAGATTTTGAGGAAAATGATTGATAATCGCAGAGGTTGGCACGAGATGTTGTCATATGCTTTGTTGGGTTATCGAACGACTGTCAGAACATCAGTTGGAGCTACTCCATATTTGCTAGTATACGAAACAGAAGCAGTTATACCTACCGAAGTCGAAATAGCTTCATTGAGAATCATCCAAGAAGCTGAATTGAATGATGCTGATTGGGTTTGCAAGTGGATTGATCAGTTAACACTGATTGATGAGAAAAGAATGGTTGCTGTTTGTCATGGACAACTGTATCGACAGAGAATGATTCATGCTTTCCATAAGAAAGTAAGAACCAGGATATTTGAAATCGGCTAGCTGGTCCTTAAATGCATTTTGTCCTCATCAGGATGAGTACAAAGGGAAATTCGCACCAAATTGGCAAGGACCCTACATGGTTCGTAAAGTGTTATTTGGAGGTGCCTTGGTCCTGTCGGAGATGGATGGTGCCGAATGGCCAAAACCGATCAACTCAGATGCTGTCAAGAGATATTATGTGTGAAGTTCCAGTTTGTTTTTTTGTTATTTCCTTGTAATCGTTCTATCTGCTTGTAATCACATTGTTTAAAATTTTGTCCCTTTTGTAATGAACTACGTCTGACCTGAATTCTCAAAATTGAGATACGTAGGCGGCCTATGTCGGCCTCGGTCACACTTTTATCCCCTTTTAATATTTATTTGCATCTGAACTACGTTCGACCTGAATTCTCAAGAATGAGATACGTAGGCGGCCTATGTCGGCCTCGGTCGGTTTCTTTGTAAATTTCTTATTTTTTATTAATCCTCGAGAGGGGGAACTATGTTCGACCTGATTCCTGCATCAATGGGATATGTAGGCGCCACAACGGCTCGGTCATATCTCTCGTGAGATTTCTATTTTTCCTTTACAATAGAAACTGGGACAGAATTTTTGAGAGGGATTCAAAAATTCTCAAAAAGAAGATCTCTCCAACAAAGTCGAGACTGAAGTTGCTTTGAAATTCGCAACTGGGACATAATATTTAAGGGGATCTCCAAAATTCCGTGATTTGATCACCAACGATTAAAGATACACCAAGACAGTTAACTGGGACAGAAATTTTTGAGAATGACCTCAAAAATTTCAACTGGGTTTATCGGCAGTTTAGAACAACTTTGAATACTTCCCAACAAGTAATCAGATAGACCTCGAGGCACCAACTTAAAAAATGTTTGCTAGAGCTCGACGTGACATGACACTTGGCAGTGACCTTTTCCAAATATTATTTTCTTGAAAATCTATTTTTTCTTAAAACTCTTCTTTCATGTTTTCAATCATTTTGCATAAAAATATTTTGTCTTATCTAGCAAGAGGCGGGAGATCGGAGAAATCAACCGGAGATAGCAAGACAAGAAGCAGACAACCGAAGAGATCGACATAGATCAGTTCATTTTTAAAACTAACAATTTTTCTATAGATGCAGGTCTATAGGTTGCCTCAAAATCATCATATTCTTCCATTCAATGAATGGGGAGAAGTCAAAAGGGTGAAAAGCTCCCCAAAATTGACAATTGTTCTGTGAATGCGGGAATATTTTACGCTTCTTATACCAAGGAGTTGAAAATATGAGTAACCTTATTTTATTTGAATTCTCAAGCAAAGCAAGGTTCATAATGAACATTGCAACTATGTTCGGAGATGCAAAAACAAAAACCGCCAAGAAAGCAATATTATTATTTTCCAGCAACTAAATACTTGGAAGATGTTCAGTTGCATTATATTATCAGATATGATAATATTCTTACCTTGAAAGTTATTTATATCGCATCGTCGAATGAGATGATGTCACTACCTGGAGAGTTGATCAGATCGTATCATCAAATGAGATGATACCACTACTCTGAGGGTCATTTTTATTGTATTGTCAATTGAGACGATATCGCCACCCAGAAACTACCCAGAAGATCACTTGTGTTGCTCGATGAAACACTATCTTCATTCGGTAATTGGGATGGCATCATCAGAAAAGAAGATCATGCATAGCAAGAGAAAGAAGTTATGCATCGCGGAAAAGTCATGCATCGCGGAAGATTCATGCATAGCAAGAGAAAAGTCATACATTGCAAGGGAAGATTCAAGCATTGCAAGACGAGATTCATGCATCGCGGGAAAAAAAGTCATGCATCGCAGAGAAAAAACTCATGCATCGCGGGAAAGAAAGTCATGCATTGCAGAGAAAAACTCATGCATCGCAGAAAAGAAGCCATGCATCGCGGGAAAGAAAGTCATGCATCGAGGAGGAAATATTCATGCATCGCGGGAGACAAGATTCATGCATCACGAGAAAAGAGAGTCATGCATTGCAAGAGAAAATTCATGCATTGCAAGAGAAGATTCATGCATCACAGGAAAGAGGATCATGCATAGCAAGAGAAGGAAACCATGCATCGCGAAAAAGTCATGCATAGCAAGAGAAAAAGTCATTCATAGCAAAGAGAAGAAAGTCATGCATAGCAAGAGAAAGAAGTCATGCATTGCAAGAGAAGGAAAATCATGCATAGCAAAGAGAAGGATTCATGCATTGCAAGAGAAAAGAGTCATGCATTGCAAGCGAAAAGAGTCATGCATCGCGAGAGAAAAGTTATGCATCGCAAGAGAAAGACTTACCCATCACAAGAAGATCAACATCAACTGCATCATTTTTCTTTGCAAAAACGACATCAAGAGACTTATTAACATATTACATCAGCTTATTTTATTGCTTTGACATCAAAAGAAGATTGCATTGAAGATAATATTGCAAATATAATATACAAGCTTTATTTGCTTTACGTCAAACCCGATGAAGTTGACGTCAATGTCCAATGAGAGAAATCAAGTATCAACACGGTAAAAGACAATATCTCTCCATTTGAATTGTATTTTTATGCTAATAAGTTTTATCTCAGTCTTTATCAAGAGCATCCGAGAGCATGAATTCTCAAAAACAAACCACAGGTGCGGACGACATCAAAAGGGATGCAGCACAACGTGGAACTTTTTCTTAGCAGCGAACTGGGACATAGTCCAAAGAGGAGTGCCAAACTCTTGGGACACGGGCAGAGGAGCAACTTCCACCACAATCGAACCACACCCCTATCAGAAGGCATGTGGGTTTTTCTTTAGGTTTCCTGATTTCAATTTTGCATCCGAAATTTTTTTATCTTTACCGAAAGCAGCTTTCCAATCTGAGTGGCAATGCACCAAGAGCTTTGGAAATTATGCCCGTGTAAGTTCTTAATTATGAGTGTGAAGCGCGCCACATTAATGGCTAAGAGATTGCAAGCCTCCTTTTCATACTCGACTTACTTTGTTGCTCTTCCAAAATCGAAGGTCATCTTGCATAATAGATTTCCTTTTCACCCGATTGAGTCGAACTACAAGCAGTCTGATTCCCTAAGTTGAGGGATATGTAGGCGGGATCAATGTTGAAAACTCGACTGTATTCCAACATTCACCCTCAAATCTTATTCCCGAGCATTCCGGTCTCCTCATAATCCGACATCGGGATGACTTTTGAATTCTTTCAAATCGTGCGTATCGAACTACAAATGACCTGAATTCTCATATAGCCCGAGATATATAGGAAACCCATTTTCGGGGTTCGGCCGTAATTCCTAAAGTCCGTACCAAATCCCTTTTTCCGAAAGATGAAGATGTGGTCGGCCAAAATTGGATTAGTCAATTTCATTTTCTTCGAATTTCTTGCATCAATCCAAGTCAAATGAGGGACAGTTGTTGACACCCAATTTCGGACCTCCACAATATATATTAATTATCATGTTTCTTAAATTTTGAACGACTTGAAATAATTAGTTTTATAACATTCAAAATATTTTTCAAGTTATTTTAAAGTAATTTTAGTCGCTTTTTATAATTTTTAAGTAATATATATGTTTTGTATAATTTTGTATATAATTAGTATATATTTTATAAATATTGCGAAAATCATCTCAAAAAGATTCTAATTTTAGTAAGTATTTTATTAAATTAGTTTAGTTTAGATTATGGTTTTAATTTTGAGTCATTTAAGTTTAATTGAGTTTGTTATTTTATTTCATTGAAATTAAGAAGCTCATTAGTTAATTATATTAATTCGTCTTATTTAAATTTTAGCCAAATTCATTAGTTAAACTCAATTTGCTTAAGTTTTCGACTTGAGTTGGTTAATTTTGCAACTCATTAGGCCAAATCTTAAGTTACGAATCCAATTCATTCCTTACCAATAATTTTAAACTCATTTGAGACCAAGCTTTGGGCCTATTTCTTCAGTCCCAACCGGCCCAAATTCTTTTCCAATTCCCAACAACAACCCACAACAATTCCCTTCTCCAACATGCTGCAAGTCATTAACAGCAGCCCACCAAAACCCATTCCATGCCCCCCAGCCCACCCATACGTAACAATACATACAATACAACATTCAACAACACATACAACATACCAAAACAACCCAACCCACTCTTTTCTTCCATACCCGACCCATTACAATAACAACAATAATAAATTCAATATAACAGACCGACCCCCACCTTGCCAACGTCTTCTTCTTCCTCAGACGCAAACCCTTAAAATTGAGTAGAAGCCCAGTGATTTCAGCAGCCCAGAAACGCACCAGCAGTACAGAAACGTCGCAACAACATCCAACCCCAAAATCGTGACCCAAATCCAGCAAGCAACATGCGTTTCCCACCCCTTTCCTCTTCCGGAATGGGGTTGAAGACCTCAGAAAAGATGTTTGTCCGAAAGGGTGAAAGGATTTTTGATTTCGAATTTCAAATGGCAAAATTCCATCAGGATTCCCCCCCCCCTTTTTCTACCCTAATTTCCTTGTATAAAAACTCTCTTTGCATTTAGTCTTACGGGGTTTTTTTTTTTTGGGTTGTTTTGGGGTAGTTAAAATTTTTAGAGTAATGAGGCGGAAAATAGCTTGAGCAAAACTAATTTAAACACGAATCGAAATACACTTTGAATAGACTGGTTTACGATATCAGTTTCATATTTTTTAGTTAAGGTTGAGTAGTGGTGGAGTCGTGTTCAGAGGCTCGTAATCTCGTTCGCTGCCCCGAAAGAGGTGAAATCTCTTCTCAGCTCTGTTTTGTTCAATTCCTAGCTACTCTATATTGTCTATCTAGGTGGTTTTGATCTTATGTTAATGTTGGTTGTATTAATGATAGAAATTCTCTATTTGTGCTTGGAGTGTCGTTTACTGTTTTCCACTAGAATGTGGCAACGATTCTATAGTATCTTATTTTGATTAGCTATTGGAGTGTTATGTTGGTTGCGT
This sequence comes from Solanum lignicaule, assembly GCA_029582545.1. Lineage (NCBI taxonomy): Eukaryota > Viridiplantae > Streptophyta > Magnoliopsida > Solanales > Solanaceae > Solanum > Solanum lignicaule. Next base: position 7,230 of record JAJOOF010008508.1, on the reverse strand, counting down.
TCTAACTCCCGTTCACTTTCTCTTCAAATCGGATTATATCTATTGGCTATGAGTATGGATTTGATTTGATTTTGTTTTCATCTAAATATTTGACCCTGCCCATCCTGTTTTGGTCTCTGCTATGCTTACTTCACATCTGTTCGCTTCAAACCTGCACACGTTGGTTCTAACATAATTTCTGATTTCTTAGCTGATGATTTTTTGATATACACTAGTGTTAGAGTTCGGGATTCAGTCATGAATAGTTATCAGGTCGACAGAGCTATTTAGATGTAGTCCTTACGTGCAAATTTCGGTGTTCAACCTGCCCAATTGAGTCTGTAATGCTGCTGCTTGCTTGGATGACTCAAGATACATGTTGATTGCTTCTCTTGTTTAAGGCCGAAAACAAAAACGGATCCAAGATTGGCCTAGGTGGACAGATCCAGACCTGGGCCCAAATTCTCTTTCCTTGTCTATTTAACTGTTATTAGGTGCTGATTTGTTAAAAATTAATATTAAGGTTTCAAAGCTTCAAATCCCCAAAAGACACCCATTTTGAATTAGTTACTTAACTAAATTATTCATCTTTTACTTGACTTAAAAAATAAATAAATAAATAAATAAGTTTACAAAAAAAACATTTCACTTAGGTAATATCTCAATATTCCATTTTCTCCCTTTAAAATGGTTTTAACTTTCAAAATCGTTCATTTTCTCAACTTGAATTAAGTCAACTTATTCTTAGCCAAATAATTAATTGCCGGATAACCGCGTGTTAGCGGGCATTTTGGGTGCTTTCAAACCCTTTCCGAAATGCTAATATGAATCCCGAACCCCCTTTTAAGTTTTCATTAGATTTTCTGTTAGTCTTTTGAAAACAGCAGTTTTCTTAATTTTACTTCAAAAATTAAGTGGCGACTCTTAAATCAGTCCTTATATTATTTTTAAATAAAACAGGTTTGAGATAAACTGTTTTAGTTTGCTAGTCAGCTCACCTTGATAATCTTGGAAACATCTCTAGTTGTTCAAAACTTCCAACTTCATACTTGTTATATTGTGTCCACCCTCCAACAATCATTGAATCATGTATTCATATAAATTCTCAAAATTTGTCAATTATTGGCAAGTTACTATGCATATCAATATTTCTTGAATCATGTCACATTTGAGGTGCTGACCAAATGTTGCTTTGTACAATTGAAAATATGGTAGCAATTTTGAAATCATTTTCTGCTTGCTTTAATGAAGACTAATTCAAGGGAAAAAATGAAACCGAATTGAGCGATACAAAACAAGAAGGAAAGTAAAAAATAAAAATTGACCTTTAAGAGAGGAAAAAAAATGAAAAAAAAAGAAACTCCTTTGAGAGTGATGGTCAATTCTAATGATCATGACATGCATGTGAGATTAAATGGCTTGATTTGTCCAATAAATCTAAACTTTATCTTTGTCAAACTTTCAACTTTCTGAAGTCAGACTTTTATAATCCAACTTTTGCACTAGATTCATAACTCACATTCGACTTGTAGTGCCTCGAAAGGTTTTTCACCAATTACCTCTCTCATTTTGTATGTCTCTTACTCACATCGTCTTATAGTGCCCTTAGGGTTTTCACCAATAAAACTCTCATTTTTCACTTTCTCTCAACACAAATGATGCCTTATAGTTCTTTCGAGATTTTCATCGATAAGATTCCCTCATTTTTCGCTCATTATGCGAGGGACGTGACATTTTTCCTCATATGATAATCAATACTAAAAGCTTGCTTGACTTGTCATTGTGAAAAAATGATCAGAAAGTCTTTATTTGGATTGTAATGTGGCTTTTTGGACAGGGTTACAAAGAAAGGGTGAAAGCTCAGATATAATACTTATAAGACGGATAAGACTTGCGATTTTTGGAATCAACTCTAAATAAACAAATAAACAAAATCAAAATAATAATAATAATAATAAAAATTATATTATTATTATTATTTTTGCCCCAGTTTTTGTGATGAAGATCTTAGAGATTCTTTTCTTGGTTGGACCGAACCTCAGAATAAGGCTGCCTACGTATCTTGTCAAAGCAAGAATCAGGTCGAACGTAGTTCAGGAAGTTTGTTCTTTTGTTGTTATTGATTTTTTCAACCCTTTTTTTTTACTCTTTCTGTGACTTCTATGTTTTTTTTTTTTTGAAGTTGTGACTCTTTTTTCCTTTTTTTGAATTTATGACTCTTTTTTCTTTTTCTTTTTCTTTTTGACTGTATTTTGATTCCAAAAGAGGGGTATGAAAGAGAATAAATTTAAGGCTCAAAAGGGTTAGCAAAGGATTACACAGTGTTTGGATAGTAGAATGAAATGCCTTCGTCATATCAATTATTAATAATGACAAATACAAACATGCCCTTTAAGATGTGAAGTAAAAATCATACATTATCTCTTTGCAACGTATGCATTGATGGATATGTATATCAGCTTGAAATCTCCATTTGAGTAATACTTTCTTGACAAAAAATGACATACGTCAATTTAAATGAAACTTATTCTTTTAACCATTTTCGATACTAAAGGACGTATCAAGGTGTTTAAGTCATTTATTCATTTCCTCGAATGTATTTATTTTTTGACTTCTATGGTCTATTCATTTCATGGCTAGATATAATCTTAAGATCTTACCATATCCTCTTGTATATTATGTCACAAAAATTGAATTGAAAAGAAATGTATGTGGAAAGCCAAATAGAACGGGTCACTTTGACACAAAATAAAGATTATATTAAGATAAAAAAACTCGATGACAAGACAACAAACTAAATTTTAGGTTACGACTCCATAATAAACCAAACTACGACAAGACTCAACAAACAAACACATAAGAGAAATGATAGAAAGGTCTGACTTACTAAAATAAAAAAAAAAGAATTGCATAGCAGAAATGATGACAAAATAAACTATCCATACACTCTTTTTTGAGAGAAAAGAAGAGTGTATCCCAATCACCAAACTTGACTTGTTAGCCACTACTTTGCACGCTAGCCTTCGTGAAAGCTCCAACAATTTCAATTGTCTTTTCTTGAGAATTGAGAGAGTTGTCATATTTTTTTGTCATCCCATATCATTTCGATGAAATGTACATCACTATGTGCCAGTAGAGGATTCTTAGTAACATTTGGGGGGGGGGAGGTCATCATTTTGAACCACAATCATCTTTGTTTGAATCATCTCTTCCACCTTTTTTCTTAAATTTCGACAATCTTCAGTACTGTGCCCTAGAGCATCAGAATGGTATGCACACCGTATTGTAGGATTGAAACCTTTTGTATGTGGATCCACGTAATTTTGAGGAATTGGCTTTATCATATTCAAACGTTTCAATTTCTCAAATACACTTGTGTAAGACTCTCCAATTGGTGTGAAATTGGTCATAGGTATTTGACCTCCCTCAAATCCCTGTCTTGGACGGGGATTATAAGGTGCTCGAAAATTTTGAGGACAAGGACGAACATTTTGATTTGTTGGTGCTCTCCATTGAGGATAGTTTGGTGGATATGCATATGGTTGTGCACCATAGACTGCATATTGGGGTGGGACAATAGAGTATTGTGTATCTTGCATAGGGAGATAGTGATGAAATTGAGGTGGTGCATATTGATAAATTGGACCCCTTGGACCCTTTTGTGTGTCTGACACAACATTTACTACATCCTCCTTCATTTTCTTTCCCCCAAGATTTCCTGATCCATTTTTAATCACCTGTGTTGTAGCTTTCAAGGCAGCTTGACTTACAATTTTTCCAGACTTGATGCCATTTTCCATCATTTCACCAATCTTAATAACTTCAACAAATGTTTTTCCAACAATGAAAAGTAAATAATGAAAGTAGTCTGGTTCCTGCGCTCGAAGGAAAACATCAATCATTTCATACTCTTTCATTGGCGGCTTAACCCTAGCAGCTTGTTCCCTCCACCTAATAGCATATTCACGAAAAATTTTGGTGGTCTTCTTCCTCATGTTGACAAGTGAAGTACGATATGGAACTATTTCAATGTTATATTGAAATTGTTGAACAAAACATTGAGTCAAATCATCCCATGTATGCCAGTTAGAAGTATCTTGATCTATGAACCATTCTGAGGCAATTCCCATCAAACTTTCCCCAAAATAAGCCATGAGCAATTCTTCTTTGCTTCCAGCCCCTCTCAGTTGATTACAATATCTCTTTAAATGAGCTACAGGATCTCCATGTCCATCATAATTTTCAAACTTTGGAGTTTAAAAACCGATGGGTAGATGAACGTGGGGAAACATGCACAAATCATTAAATGAAACACTTTTGTGACCTCCCAATCCTTGCATATCTCTTACACTCTGTTCCAAACTCTTCATTTTTCTAGCCAATTCTTCATGTTCCTCGTTCTTAACAGCTTTTTCAGCCTCAACATGGGAACTATACTGATGAGTGTGAGGGTAAGAGCTTGGAATTTTAAAAGTCAATTCAAGAGTATAATCTCGATCATATTGAACATTGGGTGAAGGATCGTTATTGGAATTTGGCTCCATTATAGGTTGTTGAATGACATTAGTCGGCGCAGTTGGAATGAATAGTGGATTACTTGTCATGGGCGTACTCAAAAGGCGCACCGTAGAAGTTCCAGCTACATTGGATGCGTTAGCATAAGGACCGAATCTAGGTGGATAAATTGGATCACTCATCGATACTTGGACATAGGGTGACATATTTGTATTTAGATAGTCACGGATTGAAGGCGGTGGAGCTTGTCAACTCATCCAAGCTTCGTATATCTCCATCATTTGCTGTCTTAGTATCCTTATCTCTTCGGCTGACACTGTTTCTTGTGACATCATCTGGTTCTGGACCTCATCATTGTCCGACTCATTTCCGTCTTTGTGAGTTATTTTTTTTTCCCTTTTGACCTTGTATTGTAGGGATGGTATGCCAGCTTAACCACAAATCAACCACCTTAATTTAACTGTACATGGATAATAATGATTGTTAGGGTTAAACCTTCTTCAGTTATAACTTATTTTTTTAAAAAAATGATTTAATAATGCATTAATCAAATCCGTTTGAGATTGCGTACGTAACACGCTTGTGAACATGACTAAGATCTTTGTATATTTTTTCAAAAACTCAATAACTAAGTTTTTTTAGAGCTTTGAGAAAAAAATCCTTTAGTTTTTTTTTATTTGAATTATTAAAAGAAAATTAATAAAAACTTGTTTTTGATAAATATTAAAGCTTCTTGTTTTTCATTTTTTTTTTAACTTTTGAAAAAAGATTTATTTTTTTAATTTTTGAATAAAAATCATCGAACCCAAAGAGGGTTGCCTACGTATCTCATTGAGGTGAGAATCAGGTGTGCGTAGTTCGTCCAGATTGGACAGTAAAAAAACTTTAAGATATTTAATTTTTTTTTTTTTTGACAAATGTAACTTTTCAAAGTGTTATGAAAGTAAAATATTTTGAATTTTCTTTTACAAAATTTATGAAAAAAATCTAAATAAAAATATTATTATTCTTTTCATTAAGTAATGCAATTTTTTTATTTTATTTTAAGAAATGTATAATAACTTCTAAAAAAAGAAATATTTTCGTGTTTTCTCCTTGTTTTAAAAAAAAAAAAAAGTAAGATCAAAGGATAATTTTTTTCATTGCATTAGTCATACTAAAATGCGTCAACTTATATAGACTTTCAAATAAATGCATTTTCATGTAGCATATAAAATGAGCTAAGTGGTCAAGTAAGAGAGGGATACTTGTCCTAGACGGACCCAACTCTTGTTTTGAGATTCATTAAGTCACATGAAAATGATGTAAATAATCAGAGTGTTCTAGGGATAACCATGTCTATGTTCTAGTTTTACTAGGTTCAAACCTGAATAAGATAGGTATCTAGACTGGGTTACCCGAGTAGACAACTTAAGCCATGGAGGGGCAACTTATCGGTAGCAGCGCTATTCCGACTTCATTGCTGGTCCAACCCCGCCTAACATATGTGACTAAATATCCTTCACTGGGTGTCAAGACACTCCAGTTTTATCTCAAGGGTAAATAAGATGCATAACTGCATTCCTGTGAACGTGTGTTATGTGTATTCAAAGACTCATAAGGTGTGCGTGAGATAAAATAATTTAGTATAGTTCAACAATATAAATATACAAAACAATAAATGAGTAGCAAGTAGCACATTAGGCCATCAAACACAATATATCCAATAAATAAAATAATAAAATCAAGTAAAAGTCAATATAACAAAGCTCGAATTCTGGTTAGTCCCAGCGGAGTCGCCAGAAATGTCACACCTCTTTTTGCGCACAGCGGCGGAAGGGTTTTTCCAATTTAAGTGACGGTATTGATTTAGGAATTATTTTATTTTTGTTTCAGAGTCACCACTTGGAATTGAGTTGTGGTGTTCCAAGTCACCTTTTCGAATCCCTAATCAATATGAAATGACTCTTTTAGTTTTGGTCTACGAACTAGAAATTCGGGTAAGAAATTATGTTGACCGAGGGGAAGGTATTAGGCATCCCTCAAGTCTCGTGGTTCTAGCATGGTCGCTTTTATTGACTTATACTTATTTTAATATGTTTTTGGATAATTTGTGTCTAAGGACATGATTCACTTATTTTTTAATTGTTGAATTTTTATTAGTCTTAAACCGGATGCATAACTGCATTCTCGATCTTGACATTTTAGAGACATAGCTGTCTTCTTTGCATCACACTTAATAACCCTATTTTTTACAAGTCACTACCTTAAATTAATAAAACTAATTATATTAGTGGAAAAGGCGTGTCACCGCATCCTTGAGTTTATTTTAATGTCTCAAAAAAGATGTGTAACCACATTCTTAATTGAAACAAATATTTTTTAATTTGTTTAAGTGTTCGATCTAACATTAAAAGAAAATATGTATTCCTAAAAAAAAACAAATAAAGTAAAATACTAAACTTCTAGAATAAATTTTTTGATCATTTTTCATATGTTTTTATTTTTTGCAATTTCTTAAAGTTGAAGTCAAAATTAAGTGTACACTTTCTAATCAAAGAAAACAATACCGAATTGCTAAAAAATAAATCTCATTTTTTGTTTGATAAAATAAAACAAATACCTACTTTATCATTCTTATCTAAATCAAGACAAGAACAATCTTATGATCCGTTCATTTTTAAGAGATCACAACTAATAAATAAAAATAAATAAATAAAAAACAAAATCATCAATTAAAGCTACCTTCATTCATGA